>VXBN01005325.1:9553-34902 GCA_013397395.1 Sinosuthora webbiana | reverse complement strand
TCACTGCAACAGACCTTGATGGACATAAGACAATCTGTTGCGTGATCTTCATGGGGAATGCTATTTATGGAATACTAATTCATATCAAAGTTCTTAATTGCTCATTCAAGCCTAATGATTCAATGAACAGTTAGACACACAAGCATTTACTGGAAGCACTTGGGTCATATGCACAAATAATGACATTTCTGGAGAAGCCTTGTGGATGAATGGATAGGATAAGCAAAGTAGTGTATAACTGTTCTAACAAAATGAATAGTATGGTTTGCTTGTATGTCCTAAATTCATTTCTTTTTATTTCTCTCTAAGTTATTTATTTAATAGGATGTTAAATATCTTTTTTATTTGAAATGTTTCCTCATTTCCTTCTTTCTTATTTTCCCTTTTTCTTAGTACTTCACAGAGAGGTTGATAGATTAAAATGTCAGAACCTCAGAAGTACTTAGAGAATAGATATTAGACAAGGCTTTAAAGGCAGAATTTAGAGTGTATACTCCATTTTTTCCTAAACTGTCTTGCACTTAAGCATAAGACCAAACAAGCAGTGCTTGGATTTATTGTATTGGGTGTCATTATATTGGAGAAATTTCTGTACTTATCAGCACTCAAGAAAAACCTTCAAGAAATACTTTGTTCAAAGGGTCTTTCTGCTATTTTGAAATTGAGAGAATGGGCCACATCTGTACTTGGGTGTCAATGCATTTGTGTGTATATTCATCTGACTTTGATTTCAGTTTGGAGCTATGATCTAACACGCTGCTATCAGTGTGATATTCTGCAACACACATTGGGCTGGAACCCTGATGTGGTCAGCCCTGTTAAAATCACTGAGACTGCAAGTGTTAAAACAAAACAATACTGTGTAATTTCTAAGTGTAACGTTTGGCCACTGGAAGGTAAGCAAGAAGGCAACATAGCCCTGCACACCTTATTCAATTGATGTTCTCATTCAACCCATTTGCCTTTGGTACCAACTTGAAGAATCACAGTGGGAGTGATATCTAACTAAAGGTTGCAAGACAGGAGATCCAAAATCATGCTCATGCATTTTTCAGAGATTATTACTCATGTGTATATTATATATGAGAGCCAACTGAAAAGCTGTGCTGGTTTCCAGCTTTAGCATGCCTTTCATAACCATCACAGTAACTGAAGGCTAAAAATACATAATATCCAGCACATTTTTATGAAGTGTTACTCATCCCATGGCTTAACTTGAGCAACTGCAGTATAATAAAGTTAAGCATAATATGAAGTCTGTTTAATTAAAGGTACATAAGGTTTGTTTTATATTTTGCTTTACTCAGTAATTTTAGAGAGCTCTGGATAGCTCACCAGTGTAACCATATTGAGATTCATTTTGTTAGAGCAGATAAATAGAGAACAGTACATCAAACAATTTGTACCACTGTCTTCACATTGTATTCCACTAAATAAATAAATAAGCCTTTGCAGTGTCTTTAGTAAGAAACAAAAGTAGTATAATATTATTTTGTTTTAAATACTTTAACTGATAACTATAAGATTATATTGATGCTGCAGTTTATCTTCAATATTTCTTGTTGTGAAAAAGTTGGTTTTATTTTTATTGTTTGGAGACTGTATTTTGGTACAAAGGATAGCCTTGCTTAATGTGTCTTTTTGAGAATGTTTAACCTCTATAAAGGCTGGTGTTGTTGGAATCTTCTATAACTTATTTAAGTCAATGTTTAACCAGCACTTCAATCTTAATCTGTTATTTAAATATTAGCTGTTTTGTTTTTTTATTTTAAGCAAAAAAAAAGCTTTCCCATAAAATACAAAATGGTCAGATTATATTTCCTGTCCTTAAATAAAGTCACCTGTTTTAAAACTAGGGACAACATTGAGACAAAATATTGAGAGACAACATATTTTTAGTTGGTAGCTGATGTTGTATTTCATGGTACTTTATCTCCAGTTTTCTTCTTCACAAATGACATTTTTCTAGAAGGAGAAATAAGAATTTCAGATTTTAAATGTAATTGCAGCTCACAGCAAGACTTTACTACCACAAAAAAAGACTCTGTTGTTTAAATTTGTAATCAGTAATTAGAACTGACAAGACATAATGGACCACCCATACTGAACTTTCAGTATGAGTTTGGATGAATGCAGTATTGAATGACGACTTAAAGAACATTTAGGGTACAAATGAAATTCTCTTCTTACAGAATTACCTAGATGACTTGGTCATGGGAAGAATATGCATAAATATTATCATAGTACTCAAAGCACCATGCTGCTCAAACAACAAGATCAGGAAATATCACTTTCCCAAAGTGAGCCAGGAGCCATTTGGACATGAAGAGTGGTTTCTGAAAATTAACCAAAATAAAAAACCCTTGAAGGAATCAATGATTCCTGTGTGTTTGGTATACTGTAACACCCACTATAGTGGGAGCAAACTGCAGATATTAGAGTATCCCAGATCCTCAACCATAAGCTCTGTTTTCTGTCACCCTGAGCATGAGAGTCTCCTGAGTAGAAGGAAAACAGGGGGTGGGGTTTAGAAAATAAAAGGGATACCAAAATCACTGAGCAACAATGTATAGTATGTTATATTTAAATAAAAATAATAAAATGTGGGGATTAGAGAATAAAAGTATTGTCTTTGTTTGTTTTATTAACCTGAAATTGTACTGCACAATAAAAATAAAAAAGAAAAAGATCTGTTGTATTACAGGCTGTGATTTCGTGCTGTATAGCCCCCAAACAAAAATCACTTGAACATTTCTAAGTATTTTTAATATTTGTATATGTGAGGCCACTATCTCCACACTAATAGCAACCAAATGCTTCAGATTCTTCCTGTATTTGAATCCACCTAGTTTTATATAGTGGAATAAAACAATGCATTTAGAGGAAGCATGTTTCATGAAAGATTGAAGGGGCCAAAGAAAAGCATGTACTAATATTTTTTGAAGTCAACTTTAGACATGGTAAAATAATTACATTTTCTATAAGACTTTATTTAAGACATTTCATGTTATGAAGTTCACCAAAGGTTGGCCAGCTGTAGAAGTAGGAGCACAACTTTGTAGTTCATGCCCCTCCTGAAACTGGTTGTCTCTCTTCAGACAAAGAGTAACTGTTTAAAGTGGTGTCCTTGAAATTAATGTATGAAAACAACCCTACATTTGAAGTATCAAGTATCATTATTTGATCTGTTAAGTTCAACTGCGGGACCAAATTCATCTTCCTAATTTCCTTTTAAATTGGAGAAAGAAAAGTGTAACCTATAACAAACACTTTCTTCTCCATCTAGTCAGTGTGTCAATACTGATGATATTTTTCAGAAAAATATCCTTGATTGAAACAATTTCAGTGCAACTTCAACTAACAGAAGCAAAGAAAAGTTGTTTCCTGTGGCATCGTTAGCAAAAAATAGGATATGAAAAATTAATCGGTTTTCAACCTATAAATTATGATTCATAGTTACCCTTACTCCCAAACTTTTTGAATCTGATGTTTAACTATATGGAGGCTTTCTTGGAATGAGTTTAGGATTTTCTAATGAAGCGCAGTGCATCTCATACCTGATTTATGTTAATCCCAGAAAAAAAAAGTTATATGTCCTTTGTCTACTGTAACAGTTTATAAAAATACGCTCCTTTGAAAGGCAAAATAAACTGTGACTAAACCTCAAGTAACTGATAAGGGAGTAGTGATTTCTGAGTTACTGCAGTAAAAATAAAAAGAATTTCCACTCCTAAAATTCCTCACCAGGACCATATAGTGATGTCACTACATGCTATTTTGTTAATGCAGAATAGAATCATAGAATGTTAAGGGTTGGAATGGACTGTGAAGATCATTTAGTCCCAACTACTCTGGCCATGGGCAGGGACACTCCCACCACACCAGGCTGAACAAAGCTTTACGCAGCCTGGCCTTGAACTCTTCCACTATTGGGGAAATCCACAGCCTTCCTGGGCAACTTGTTCCACCACACTCAGTGAAGAATTTCTTCCATACGTCTAACCTAAATTTACTGTCTTTCAGTTTGTACCCGTTGTTTCTTGCTGTATCACTGCAGTTCATGTCAGAGAGTCCCTCTCCAGCTTCCCTGTAGGCTCCTTCAGATACTATTGATACTATTCAGATACTATTATAGATACTATTCAGATACAGGTTGGTATGAGGTCTCCGCACAGCCTTCCTTCTCCAGGCTGAACAGCCCCAACTTTCTTAGCCTGTTGTTGTAGAGCAGGTGCTCCAGTCCTTTTATGAGCTTTGGACTCCTCTGGACTTGCTCCATTAATTCCATGTCATTTTTATGTTGGGAACCCTATAGCTGGACACAGTGCTCCAGTGAGTTTTCAACGGAGCAGAGCAGAGGGGCAGAATCAACTCCCTCATCCTGCTGGCCAAACTGCCCTGGATACAGCCAAGGATTCCATTGCTATGTGGGCTGTGAGTGCATATGCAGGGTGATTCAGTGAGTGGAATGAAAAATTAATATCTTTACTCCACTGTTTACATGATGTCCAGATTTTTTTTTATGCTTTCCTACATCAGAAATATTCTTGAAGTTTCACTTGCCCATGTTTTCAAGAATCATCAGGCGTCACTCTTGTACTGTGACGTGCAGTGCATTTCTTGTCCAATTATGGTCATTTCCTATGTTTTCTTCCTTCTTTTACATGTAACAGCAAGTTTCATAAATAGTTCACCGAAGGAAATTACAGTACTGGTGTCTGCAGTACATTGTCATCAAAATCACTAACAGAAGGCTCATTTCTGGTTCCATGTAGAACATGACACAGAGAGCCTGTGATCCCATAATGTAATGATATCCCTTGTCTCCCTTGAAACTGCACATACACTTAGTAGTAAGCATACTAATGAGGCTCAAAAGTTAAGAATGCATTGAGGATAACTTGGTAGCTTTAACAAATATGCACAAGATGTATTGCAAATGAAATATTTTCCACCTTCCTTCCTTTTCCATGGTTCACTCAAGAATATTGTGCCATTAGTATTATTTTTGGTTTTGTTGTTGTTTTTATTATGACTACAACTACTACTACTGCTACTACTACAATCTACTACTAGTACTACTGCTACAATCTTCATTGCTCTTATTAATTGGTAGCCAATACATGACCTATCCTGGTCTGTGACTGAATCTTGCTTCAGTGATGAAATAGGATAGAGATACCAGCAATCTTGTCAAAAAAGGATCAGTCTCTTTCTCTTCCTTATGGTCAGCCAGTTCAACTTACTGAGTGCTACTGATTTAGCACACAGTTTGTGCTCACTTAAATATAACTTAAGCTATAAGATACCAGCTTTGGAAGAAGAGATATGGCTCTGTTTATCATGTTAAAAGAGTACTGTATCCTTTGCCTGACAGAGACAGATAAGATTTAATCCATTTATTTATTTTACTGATTGCTTCTTAAATGTTATTAAGTGAAGTATATAGTGTGAGAGAAAAGTCTTTCTGATAGCCATAATTATTACATTTCTGTGGTAATTGGGAAATGCAATGGGAAGGTACAGTGTCAGAATTGTTGAAGTGCTTTAAGATGAAATACTGCAGCAAGGTTCAGCCTGTGTTCACAATGAAAGCCACCACCAAGTTGCAGATGAAATGCCTGGGCCTCAAGATTGAGGAAGTCATTTTTACAGAAGCTCTAGTTGGCCGTTTACTCCCCTGACTGGTCTAGTGTCTCAACTATTCTCCGAATCAAAGTCATAACAAATGTGAATCTGATTACATATACAGATGTAGACTGTGAAGCCAATTCTATTGGCAGTCAGAAAGTAACAGCAACTGAGTTTAAGTCACCTGCAACAATCTTTTGTTTCTTCCCCTCCACTCTGTATAATTTAACATTTTTCTTGGACTTTTGTCAGAGGCCTGACAAAGTTTTTTTCCGCATTGCAGATGAAATGCCATACAGCATGAGGTTTCTAACAACACATCCGACATATACCAACAAAATTCATTTGTGAAGAAAATCAAATAAAAACCCTCAGGTAGAACCCTGCAAACACAGTTATTGCTGAAAACCGCCTGTGACACACAGGACTGGATGTAACAGCAGACTAGTCCTCAGCACTCATGTGACAGGCATTACGCTTGGTTTTAAGACTTGTATTAGATTTTCTTCAAGCTTGTCATCTATTTTGTTATAAAGGATGTCAGTAAGATTCAGACAGTCATATGAACATGTCCACTGAGGATGGTTAATACTAGACACAAGTTTTGGCCCAAGAAGTACTTGAGTTTCTTAGTTTTGGAAGTGTATTTTATAGAAATACTATAAAATTTCTCCATTCTTCTGCTAATCCCTCTGGCTACAATTTTGTGCTCACTGTTGGACACAAAACATTTTAGAAGTTTTTTGTCTGTAAACTGATGAGACATGCATTTGAGGGATGGTCTGCTCAGCAGAAAAAAAACTGTGGGACAGTTACACTTAATAGTGTTGTGGAGAGAAGTCCATATCATGACCACCACATTTTAACACCTCTGTCAGTGACATGGACAGTGGGATCGAGGGCACCCTCACCAGGTTTGCTGCTGACACTGAGCTGTGGGACACCCAACACAGGGGAGGGAAGGGATGGCATCCACAGGGACCTGGACAGGCTTGAGAGGTGGGACCATGCAAACCTCAGGGAGCTCAGCAAGGCCAAGTACAAGGTCCTTCACATGGGCCAGGGAAATTCCAAGCACAAATACAGAGAGGGCAGAGAATGTATCAAGACACACCCAGGACAAAAATACTTGGGCATGTTTGTGGTCAAAAAGCTTATCATGCCAGGATGACACCTGCTTGCAACCCAGAAAGCCAGCCACATCCTGGGCTTCATCAGGAAGCCTGACCAGAAGGTAAAGGCAGGTAATTCTCCCCATTTACACTGCTCTCATGAGACCCCACCTGGAGTACTCTGTCCAGATCTGGAGTCTACAATACAAGAAATATGTGGTCATGTTCAAACAAACCCAGAGGACAGCCACTAAACTGACCACGAAGATGAAACACCTTTTCTGTGATGACAGGATGAGGAGAGAGCTGGGGTTGTTCAGCCTGGAGAAGAGGATGCTCCAGGGTAACCTCATTGCTACCTTCCAGTACGTGAAGGGGGTTTGCAAGAAGGCTGGAGAGAAATTTTCACAAGGAGGAATTGTGAAAAGTTGAATTAAGTTGAAGAAGGGTAGATTTAGATAAGATATTAGAAAGAAATTTATAATCCTAATGAATGAGATCTCAAAAACCACAACGCCTATGATCACCATATGAGAGCATTTCCATATCACCGTGCACATGTAGATTCATCTGATTTTGAGGTAGAACCTCAAAACTACTTAGGAAACATTAGATTAAATTACTTCTTCAAATATGTTGAGACCAGTCATAACTAGTTGCATTGATTTTTGATACAAGTTGAGCTGGCAGTTTTGGTAGGTTGATAGGTAAAATATCCCTGTTTTAACCATAGGTAACTTAAGAATAAAATTATCAAACTGAATTAAGGGAAATTCAAGTTAAATTATTTGGAAAAATAACCTTATTAACACTAAGAGTTCTGAAGTAAACAAATTTGAATGATTGTACAACTCACTAAGTTTTAGGCATGTAAGAGCTATCAGGAATGGCTTACATTGCTGATTCTGCCACAGTGATGAGCATGGAGCAGATTTCTTTCAAAGTTCCTTATAGCAATATTTTGTATGATCCAACTAAACACCTACTGAATCTATATAAAACACAAGACAAATAGCTGCAGGCATAATTTTCAGTTACTACCAGCAAGTTCAAACTCAAGGCAGTAATATGTAGAGATCCTCTTAAAATTATCCAGAGCCATACAGTTGCCCAATTACTTCACACATGTGTGTTGCAACAGGAAAGAAACATCAGTATTTAAAATCTTTCTAAGTAAAAGAAGTCAGAGTGACTAAAAGCAGCCAAAGAACAAGTTTTTTCGACAGAGCATACCCTTCCAAGAAATGCCAGCAAGCTTTTTGGTCCCACCTTACTAACCTTTGTAGAGACATGCAATCTGGGTCTGACTCAAGCTTCCATTGCACACTGATTGCAGAAGGCAATACTGCCATGAACAGTTACAACATGAAAAGGTCAGTACCCACTTCCTTTCAACACTCAGTAACTTGCATGAAAAGCAAAAGATGATTTTCGTAGATAAGTACTATATTTTTCAGTGGTTCTTGCAAGAATAATGACACAATGAATAAAATTGTATAAATTAAACCAAATGCACACTCAAAATGCATGTCTTCCTAGTATGAGTTGACTTATGGATATTGTTCAAGAAAATTGACTTATTTGAGCTTTAACTAACAGCACTATAAATTAACCTGTAAATAGAATCACAGAATCTTAAATTGTTTGAAGAGATCTGTTATAAGAAATGATGAACACCTCCCACAAGACCAGATTTCTCAATTCCCTATTCAACTTGGCCTCATCACTTCTAGAGATGGGTCATCCACAATTTCTCCGGGTAACCTGTTCCAGTGCTGTAAGGGTGGGGTGGTTTTTTGGCTTTTTTTGTTTGGTTGGGTTTGTTTGTTTGTTTGTTTGTTTGTTTGTTTGTTTGTTTTTAAGGTCAGTATGAATAGTACTTGGGAAACATCAAGCTTGAGTTTTGACTTGGAATGTTTATTATATTTTATTTATTTAAGGCTCACATGCTGTGAGCTTAACTATCAAGGTAGAGAAATGAGGTAAAATGGCATGCTTTTAACTCTTACGAAGGTTATTTAAGAGATAATTACTCAATATCCTGGTGATACTTATATTACTTATATTTTTGACTCAATGGCTTGTAATGTTTTTCATCTATTTACAGAAAACTACCTAAAACTATGAAGAAGAAGGAAGAAGAAGGTGAAGAAGAAGGACTTAAACAATACCTCAAATCTTCCATTTTGACTCACACATTACTATATACTAAAACTACAAATTCTAAGTTTCTAGGACTTCAACACAGTGCCTCACCACATTCACAATAATTTCTTCCACAAATTTTTCATGTTTAATATATGTTTTTGATCTGATGGCAGCTTAATAATTTGTAGTGTTTATTTCATGTTTGCTTTCTTCTGTCAATTTTGAACAAAGTGTGGTATTTGATCAAATAACAGACTGACCTTTCATTATACTATTTATACTGGGGACAGCTCAGCGATTTACATTTTCTTCTTCTGATACTCTGTATCACCATTTTAATATACACAGTGAAAATGTTCATGACTATTGTGTTAGTGCTTTAACTCTGCAAACATGGCAAAGATTCAGCATAACTAAAGTATAGAGAGAAGAGGGCAAAATCATTCTTCCAGTTAATTGTAGCACTAACAGATATGGATATATCATGAAGTATATACTATGCTGCACATTCTAAATGTCATATTCTTAAATTAATTTTATGTTTATGTATATAATATGTAACAATATTTACATCCAGCTGTTATAAATAACACACACAAGCACAGCTACAATGGCTTGCACCATTGGTAGTTTCCTGCTAATCTCATTCTATTGTTTTCATTTCTTTAGCTCTGGAGGAGCACCCATGTTATTCCCAGCTGTTGCTTCCACAACTCTTACAACTCCATTTGACAAAGTCTTGGACCTCAAAATCATTAGGGCAGTTGTTTAATTTCTCTGTATATTTGGCAGCTATCAGTTTGGCTATTCACAGCCAAAGTACAGTTGTTAGCTACAGCCACTCCTGTTATCAAAACTCCATTGTTTTAGATGCCAAAAAATAAAATGTAATACAGATTAATGATCCAGTATGATTATTTATCTCTTTTTTAATATGGTGGAATATGACAGAAAACAATAAATAAATGTCATCATTAAAGTAGTATTATGCATACTTCTAAGATGTATCTTAAGGAGGTTAGGCTTATCTCTTTACTGAAAAGATAGAATTGAAGGAGTGATTTATTAAAAAATAAAGCAAAGATTATACAGGTTTCCATTTGGAGGATTTTGTTTTCTTCAGTCCAAAGGAAGGAACATAAAAAAGCCCCCCTGCAGACATACTGAAGGCAGAAGCAACAATCACAGATAATTTCTCAAGACCTGTAAGTCACGTAAGACCTATCAGGGAAAGTCTCAGTGGAATCTTTTTATTTATGGGTGGGCAAAGATAGAAAGACAATTATTGAGTGCCAAGCCCTGTGACAGAAGAAAGACTTGAGCAGCTGTGCTCTTAATACTGATAGGGACTCAGTGCAGCTGGCATCTGAGTCAAATAGCAATAGGGCATAATCCTTGAAGTATGACACCATGATGGTATTTCAGAACACAGAACCTTTTACTCAAAACATTAAGGAAGGAATTAGAAGTAAATTTATATTTACCCACTTGGAATATAGTATCTAAACAAGACTTCACTATTTTAATTTAGTAAACAAAGTTAGTGAGAAAAACATAGTAATTGTCTATTGTGCTTTGGAAGAAAATACTACATATATTCCAGAGAAGCATAATGAACATTGGCAATGCACTGAAATGACCAACATAAATGCTCACTGTTGTTGAGAAGTGGCAGGATCACCTATGCCAACAAAGAGTTGCAGAAAGGGGGGGGGTGGGTACACTTAGAGTTTTCTTTCACTGAAAATATTTTACCTCAAGTTACTTCTTATTTAAGAAATTTTTTATCTCAGAGCTATAATACATGAGAATAAAAGGGTTGCTCTAGCAACACTCTAGAGCAGAGTTTCTTACCTTAGAAGGTATGTCCTGAGTGTAGCAAGATAATGCATGGAGTTCTATGAATAGGAGGTCACTGCAAAAAACAGGCCAGGGACAGACATCATATCAGGAAAGCAACATAAAAATTTAGATGTGACTAGATAAGGAACACAACAGGAAGATAGGAGTATTGGGAAGAATGAGTTAAATTAACGTGCAGAATCTCACAGCAGAGTTTCAATATGAGTTTTGGGGAGTGTCTGAACCTCAGGGAGAAGTTGAAATTTTCTTCAAAATCATTCCTAGGAGTAAGCTGCTATTGGCTTCTAAATATTAAATTGAATGTGATTTTGTTTGTTTCAAGTCTTCACAGATTGTCCATGTTGTAAACATTTTCCTGGTAACATTATTGTGTTATATGTAAATATGGAGAATTTTCTTAACTTGAGCCAGATTACATTTTAAACAAGTACCATGTAACAAGGATGGCCCTAATTAAACAGAGGACTGCTGGCAGTACTATTGCAATACATAGAAATCTTGTGCCGTTTCCTGTCTTTTTTTTATTGAGCATGAAATCCACAACAGATTTCCTGCCACCTAGGTAGAACTGAACAAGACACACTCTCACTCTTACTCTGCCCTGCAAATGCACAAACCAATACTGTACAAAGTCACAGCACTGGCTGTAGGTCTCTGCAGCAATCTGTGCTTACCTGGTATGTGACAGAGACTGTGCCAACCCAGGAGCTTCTACAGGGGACAATGAGACAGTTTAGCATGCATCATGAACCATATCTCTACCACTGAATCCTGGGACTTTCTGAGGGAAGGGGTACTTCACTTCTGCAGCTGTTGCCACATAACATCAGACTTTACTCTTTGGAAGAATAGCAACTTTAACCAAATAGTGGAAGTAGCTAATGAGGTGCAAACAAGGCAAATAGATCTGAGGTAGTCAGTATTTTTATTAAAAGTTCAGGTAAGGCCCTCACTCTGCTCTACATATTGCTTCCTAGAAAGACCAACAAGAGCAGAAGCATAAAAATTCGAAACAAATGATGAAGTCAAGACAAAAGAGAAGAGTTGAAGTAGAAAATGTAAGAAGCTGGCTGCACAGTGGGCTGGCAGACCTGGTTTTGTGTAATTATCTGTTCTTTAACTTATTGTCTGCAGTGATCCATCAGTACAATCATTCCCCGGACACACTTCATGCTGCTTCCATTGTTTGAATGAACCACTGCTTCCACACTCCCACAACTGTTGCACCTTTGATTATGAATATTTGAACAATAGTTTTTTATAGATATTCAGTTATAGAACTTTTCAGTAATTACACTTGCAAACAAGACAATTATTTTCTTATCTTTCTTCACACATCCAAAAAACATGAAACTAGAATGGAATATCACTCCATCTTCACCAATTTCTCTATCATGGCTGTATTTTCTCAACCAGATTGTAAGAGACTATGGCCTAATTTGTGCTTGACCGAAGTATATACACTTGAAAATTATCTTATCTTGACAGGAATATTTAAAGAGAGACAAAGTCTAGTTTTTTCCTGGTTACATGCTTTATTGAAATTGTGTTTTTCTAGTTTATTGCAAATCTTAGTTTCAACTTTCCTTTTTTTTTTTCATTATAGCTAAAAGGCTGAGACAGCTACTGTTTTACCCTCTGTGAAGGACCAAAATCAAGTCACTCCTTATGTTTCTGAATAAAAATCCTTTCAGCTCAGCATATGGCATGTGATATGCCTCCTCTGATAAAGTTTAATTCTCTTAATTCTCCCTCCCTCTTAATTGTTTTGGGGGTTTTTGTTTGTTTGTTTGTTTGTTTGTTTTTGGTTTTTTGTTTTTTCTTTTCTTGCTACAGCATCTCCAATGTCTACAGTATCCTACCAAAAAGATACAAATCAAAAGTTCTGGGGTTTTCACCCCTACTTGCAGCCAGAGTGGGACATAAGTTCACCTTTTGCCACAGTATGTTTTTCATTACATTAGTTCATACAGATTTGTAAGAAAATGATATTTATACCAGGGCAGTGATTAAAATCCTGAATAGCATCAGGCCTAATATGGAACTCCTGTATGTTCAGTGGATTTTTTTCTGATTACTACTCTTTGTCAGTGTGTTTTACTGCTACTTCATAATTTTGATGGCTTTTTTAACTGCAATAAGATACAATGACTAATGGAAAGTTTATAAAATGTTGTGTATCCACATATCACTTTTACCTGTCAAACTTGTTATCTTATTAAAGAAAATCTAATTTACTTCATAAAGTCTAAATTTCCTTTGTGGTCTATTAGCTATTACAATGCTTTCATTCTCTGGCTTACAAATCTTGTTGAAAAAATTATATAATACTGGCTGGGTTATATACCATGGAGTTTTCTCACATGTCTTTCAGATGATAATTGCAATTTTTTATGCTTTGTATTAAGGATATGATTTAATTCAATAATTTTGAATATAGTCTTTGTAGATAGTCCCCAAAGAATCTGAAGGATTAAGAAAAGAAAACATAGCATCTCAATATGCCTGATTTTCTAAATATAAGTTCACATCCTCATTTCTAGTGAATCTGAAAATGAATTGAAAATTATTCATCTAATCATTAAGACAATATTTGCAGGAACATAGCAAATAAGAAAATTCATGCTAGTTTTGTTGGTTATGAATCACTTACTAATGAGTCACACACAAAATTTGGCAATATCCAGTAAAACAACCAAGCAATTAATTACTGAACCTCTCTGGGAATTTACAGTTAATCTTCTATTTGCCTAGTACTTATTACTGTTACTATTATTTTATCAGTGAGTTGGAGATATAAGTCTGATAATTTTCTATTCTTGAAATTTTGTCCAAAGTATAATCTATACCTAATGTCTGACAGAAGTTCATCCAACAGTTTAACATATCAACTTATGGAAATTCTGCTGCTTTTTCAAGTAGCTTGCTTGTGGGTTGAACTGGTCTTTTGAAGTGGAAGTTCTTCTAAAATCCAATATAAATAGTCCTTGCTACCAATTAATCTAACTAATTCACATTCTGTCTATTACAGAGATGAAAACACTTGATCACCCTCCTCTTCGCAATAACCTTTTATGCATTTGAAACCTGTTATCATAGCCCGTCTTCATTTTTCTCTTTACCAGACTAAACAAATGAAATTCTTTCATACCTGCTTTGGAAGTCATGTTTTCTAAACTGCTTATCATCTGTATTATTTATGACAAGTTATCTCCAATTTCTGTGTCTTTCAGCAGAATTGTCCCCTTCCCTAAAAGTGCTCACAGTAGCATGAAATAAACGCATCTTACCTTTAATGAGAGACATGTTTTTAATATCTTTCTGAAATGGCATTGGCCTCTTTTATAAATTACATTCAGTTACATATGTGTCCCCAATTTCTTTCCTGCATTTTCCAAGCCAGTCCTTGCACATTCCCTATTCATGCAGTCAGTGAACAAAAGATAAGATAATTTTCAATCATCTGTGACCTCACTCAGTTTTACTGACAGCCATAAGACCTTAACTTGCTCCATTGTAGATCAGAAGACTGCATGGAAAGCATCTAACCAGTACACATAAATTTTAATCCAGACTCAGAGCCAAAATTTGTATGAACTAACAATTTCCTCTCTCTGCCCTCCAACATTACTCACTACAGGCTTGTAGCTATGTCCTATCCTTTTCCTGCTCTAACAATTTAGTTAATACATTTGTTTCTTGAGAGCCAGAAAGTAAGTCAAGCTAAATTGGCTCCATTTTCATGTAAACCTCATATAGACAACTGTTTAATTTAGTTTGTTTACTCTAGCATGTAACACATGTAACATGTTTATGTTACTCTAACACTTGCCAAGCCTCAGTGTCTAACAGACAGCTAACTGCATCTATAATAATCTAGAGCTATCTTACAATCCCAGATATTGTTTTAAATATCTCTAAATAAGCAGTTAGCCCTTCTGTTATAACAGGTCATTTTCTGAACATTAATTCTAATATTATATAATAAAAAGCCCAGGAATATTGTTTATAGTTACTAGCAGGTAGTTAATTGAGTTCAGCTTTAGAAAGCCTTAAAGGCTTTTACTTCTCTGCCTTAGGACAGGAGTGATGGAGTACACTCCTGAAATGCTCCCTATTCAGTTGGATAATAGTGACAATTTCTTCACTGAAGGGTTTTCAAGATTTGAACAGGATGTTGCTTTAATTACCTGTCACTTTTTTAACTGTCACTATTGCATTTAGCAGGTAGGTTTTATAAAGAATTATTTAGTTGGCTTTCTTTTTTTTAATATCACATACCATGTACTTCTACACCTACACCCTGCAGTGTTAATTCCGCATATGCAGAATCAGACCATCTGTATCCAAAAAATAATTCTTAATTTTCTTCTTTCATTTGCTGTGTTTAATGATAGACTGTTCTTTTTTACTCTAAAAATTACTCAGGAGATTCCATTAACCTGTTGAAAAAAAGCAGCAATTCTTCAGCTGCAACGTCTGTAACTATTTGCAAAATTTATAGCTAAAAAAGAAGGCACCCTTCAATTTTGTAAGAAATGCAATGTATTAGACAATGTTTTAGAAAACATTGTAAATACACCTGCTAACACTTCTGCTACATGCAGTCTGGGATGTTCTCTATGTAACTGTTCCAGTGAAGCAAAAGGTAAAAATACTCATCATGCTGGTTGGAAGGGAATGGAAGTGAGAGAGACCTTTAAAACACATTGGGTTGTGTTTAGGTGATAAATGAGCAGTATGAAGATTAGCTTATCTTTAGACCAAAAATCTGAAGAGGCTCTGATGTTATGGTACATGCTGAAAGCAAGCTGCTCAGTATAAATAGTGTGTGACTGAAACCTGCTTGATGCTGAAACTAAGACATCAAGACTGGTGCCCTGATGTGATTTAAGTCTGTGTCTTTAATTACAAAATTACCTGTTCTGAACTTAGAGGCTCAAAAAAGCTTGTTTTTCAAACTCTGTTTCAGAATTGTCTTCAAATGGTATGGGCACTGAAATATTGAGGAATCTCAAATGATGAAGCAGCTTAAAAATATAAAAGTGCTATTTCATTTGGCTCTTACAGAATGAAAGTTTCTTTCTAGCTGAAGCTAGGTAGGATGGGGAAAGCCCATATTATATGCATTATTGCAGCCTTATGCTCCACTTCTGAAGGGCAACTGCCGAGTGCTAGATCCTCCTGTCACCTCGAACCAAAAGCTATCCCTCTGAAATGTTTACTGTAGAAGACAGGAAATCTGTTTGCAATCTTAAACACAGACCAAACTTTTCAAAGGATGTCTCTAGTGTGTAAGCATAAAGGTAATCTTGTGGGTAAGACATAGGACTGAAATTCTGACCTCAAATCTCTGCTGCCAGAATGGCTGTATCGGACCTTGGCAACACACGCAGAGAAAAATAGAAATAAAAATGCCTATGAAAAAGATTCTAAACTGTGTCTTTGGCAGATATGGTAACTGCATCAAATTTTGTAATTTTATTTATTTGCCTTTTAGAAACACCATGTAGTTAGTAGGTAGATTTTATAAGAAATGTATTACTCAGCCTTCTTGTCTTTAAGGTCACACACCATGCACTTCCACACTTCTGACAACCTTTATTTGGTTACTGCTTAAATTCCATAGGCACTTCTTTCTTTTCAGTCAGGATTCCCAACACTCAATATATTGTACCTCTTACTGTGATCCACCCTCTAAGCTTCAAGCTACCTCCCAAAAATGCTTTTCTTCTGTGTTATATGCTCACAGGAGCTGAGGATTTGGACACCTAATCTTACCTCAGCAAAAAAAAAAAAAAAAAATCAACAAAATATATGTGGCATTTGTGATTTGACATGGAGTGGAAAT
Source organism: Sinosuthora webbiana (assembly GCA_013397395.1). NCBI lineage: Eukaryota > Metazoa > Chordata > Aves > Passeriformes > Sylviidae > Sinosuthora > Sinosuthora webbiana. The sequence continues at coordinate 18,297 of VXBN01005325.1, read as the reverse complement.
TTCTCCCACGGGGTGGATGAATCCCTGAAAAATTCATGCTTGACAGAGTTCTGAGAACATTCTTCTGAGTGACAGACAAGGAAAACAACTCTGTCAGTCACTGTGTTGTGGAAAACAGCACACATAATTGATGCAAGAAATTACAACAAGGTGTTGTTAAAAATTATGACTTCTCTAAGTTTACACATTATTTTAAGCAGTAAGTTTTAATATCAAAGAGCAATAACTGATATTTTCTACTCTTTGCCCTCTACACAAAGAAAGTAGTTGCTAGTTTGTTATTTCTTTGGTCAAACTGGACTCACTGGTAGTGACGATGAATAAAGATCTCAGGACAAGATGAGATTAACCTGTCTAAAAGCAGTTAAGCATATTTCATGAATCTCATGCTGAAGTGCAGCTCCTTCATTCTGACACCAAGGAGGTCTATACGGGGTTTATAAGTTCTTGTGTTTTACAAGCCCATCTTTAAATGGTCTGTTTGATGCTGTTGTTCAATGCTTAGGATCAGAACGTTGTTCCTGGATGTTCATCCCAAATCAAAATACCACAGCATTAAACATTTTCAGCCGAATAGAACAGCTAGAGAATGTTTCACATGTTTGGCCAACAGAGAACAGCTTATAACACTACTGCAATTACATCCTCTACAGATGGCACATGCTGTATGGATTACAGTGTTGCTTGTTCTGTTGCTTTGGACTCAGTTTGAATTGTCACTGAAACATTTGAACCATAAATCAATTCTTCTCCCTCTCAAATTAAAATAAAAGAAGTATTTCAAAGGAAATTTTGTGCAAAATGGCAAGAGTCAGGGGTCTCGGGTAACTTTTCACTTTGTATCAAGGACAAGGGGCTTGCTGAATAAAACAAAGAGGAAGTGGCCTCTTTTATTTAACCATTTTTTTCTCCTGACCTCATACATCAGAAAGAAAATCTTCATTGGAACAAACTATAATGGAAGGCAGACCACGTGTCTTGTATAGATCTCCAGGGCTGGCAATTGTTCTCAAGAACAACTTTTCCATCAGTACAAAACTGAGCCAAACTCCTGGTCTTAAAACCAAAGTGTTCATGGCTAGAAGAATTGTAAAATATTATAACAAAATGGTTTTCAAACTGAGTGTTGAGCCAGATGACAAGGTAATGTCATGGCTTGATCAAGCCTTATATAACTGTTTAGGTATGCGGCAACATTAACTATCAATTGCTGTCTCTCACATTTACCTTTATCCATGAACTGATCATCAGAATTACTGTATTTAGAGAAACGCTTTAGATAAAAATGTCAAGTGATTTTTGAAAAAAAACTTTCTTTTAATCTTGATCTTGTGTTGCAATTACTCCCAGACCTTATTGTGGTTTCCTGCACAGAATTATATCCTTAAGCATACGAGTCAGCATTTAATACAGACACAGCACAATAAAAAATCAGCAGCAGGAGACAATATGTTTTATATGCGCAGTTAACTTTACACAGTGCTGGAAAATATTGGCAAGTGGCACTTAATTATGTTACCCCTGGATTCTTAAAACATATCACAAAGAACACAAAGGTACAAAGCACTTATTTACTGTAGTTTGGTTTAGGAATGTTTCACAGACATACAGTCTTTGCATATTAGAATGCAGTTTCAGTATCTTCTAATTTTGCTAATACAATTATAGTTTCTCACTCGTGTTATTTGTTTACTCTTAAATAACTTCCAATTTCTATAAAAAGTGGTTTCATTTGAGATATCTGAGAAATTATTCCAGACATTAATTCCAATATTTTTACCATGTTGGCTCTGGGTCTGAGAGGTAGAGGAGGCAGAGGATTTTCTGATCCATTGCACAATGCCTAGATCTGTGAATAGTATCAGTGATGGAAAGAACCCTATAAAACAAAAGGCTGTCTATATATATATCACCAGGAAGACATTTTAGTTTGTGGTCTACTAAGACTACATGATAACATGAAATTGCTGGAAATGTTGAGATGTTTACAGTAAAAAAATGAAAAAGGGGTCTGATGGTCAAACCATCATATTTTCTGCTTAGTGATACACTCAGACTCCTATGATTTATTCCCATCTAGGCGATATTGACCAAACTTGTATGCAGAAAAAATATGTCATTTATTTTATGTCTTGATAATTGTTCTAACAAGAAATTAAGCTGGCTTAGCACAGTCATATCCCTAATTTAGTGCAACAACAGCAAAACTTACCACCTGACAGTAATTTTCTGATTTAGTACCTTGAGAAAAAATAATTTTATATATTAACATAAAGAAAAATACTCAGGACAGATAAATGCCATCTGAAAAATGTAACCACTGTGTACACTGTGCAATTCCTCTTGTCTGAAAAAGACTACTTCAGGATCTGATTCAAGGCATTCTAAAGGAAATTCCAAAAATATTTGATAAGAAATTTTCAGTTTAAGGCGAAAAAGGTAAAAGGGGATAGCTGTGAAATACCTTATTTTAATTTATTAAAAAATGCCTACCACCTACAAAAAATTCTCCACAGATATTTACTTACTTTTTCATAGATGATAGACTGACATTTACTTAGTTTTTTGATTGCACTTTATTAGGGAAGTAATATGTTAATTTCACATGAATTCCGCAGAACCCAACAATGCTGCACGTTTAATACTGTGAATGCATCTTAAGAAATACTGCCTTTACTTTCACTTACTGCCACACACAGCATAATTTTGCTCCATTAAAAAAAAAAAAAATTGTTGCTACTCTTGCAGAAGTGCTATTGAGTTATTATTGGATTCAATACTGTTAACTCTTGAGTCACACATTTTTTCTTATGAGCCCCATGTTTTGACTTTATGGACAACATTCTAGTTTTGCCAGTTTGATTTTAAAATACCGACAATTTTCTCATTGCAAAATCTTCAGAAAAACAGCCATTTCTGCCACTCTTTTTTCAATTTTCTTATTACTACCAGGACTACACATAGCCACAAAATTGCTGTTGGCAATTTGTAAGCGCATGTGGAGATGCGGAGCATGCATGACACAAGGCCCTGTTCAAGCGTCTGCAGTTCTCTTAAATCGTTCTGTTGAATCTATTATGGCTAGCAGAATAAAAAATTCTGGGACTATTGTTGTGTTTAGATTTTTTGAAAACATTTACGTTTGGTCTCAGTTCTAAAGGAAAACACAGAGAAGCCTATAACTAGACCTTATACCTGTTTAGGATCCATTTCAGCATGTCTGTGTTAACTCCAAGGTAGAACCTGAATCTGTGTTGAGCTCTCCTGCAAAATGAAAGCCACAAAATGAGCTAAACAAAAAAACCACTGACATGTGAGAAACTGGTATGTGTTTTCCCTCCAATCTTGCCCAGAGAAAAATGGCTGTTGTCTCTGAAAACCTGAAGGGGTTTTCAGAGTTCAAAATGTAATTCACAGAAAATGAAAACAGCACAGATTTAGAGTCCCATAAACTAAACTTTTATAACATTTAGATTTTTCATTCAGAAAAAGTACTGAGAAATCCTGTCTGACAAGTTTGCACTAAAAAAATTGGAAGAAAAGAAAGGAATTCTGCCCTGTATCAGTCTGCTCAAAACCTCTGTGTGTACCTGTACTCAGAGATCTGTATGGCTAAAAGAAAATTCACCTTTTCATATTTTCAGTCTCCCTCATATAAAAAGGAAAAAAAAAAAAGGAAAAAAAAAAAAATCCCTGTGGGCATTCCCGGTACACCTCATATGGTAAAGAGCACACACAAGTACACACAGATACAGGTATTTTACAATGAACTTGCAGTTAGGGTGGCATCCCAGAAGATGAATCCTTGTTCTCCGCTTATTTATTTACTAGACTATGACACATCAAAATAAATTCCTAGTTTTGTTTTACTCTCTTAAAAATTACTTACAATTTGAGAACACAAATATACACTTCTTCATACAGTTAGGAGTATTGTTGCAATGCAACAATGTCGTGTAATTTCACATCACAAGAAAATCAGGATGCAAATGTTGATCCTTACCATATAAATTGATATTAGACTGAGTAGGATTTACTCATGACATCTGGAAGAATGTTAAAATTCTTTGTAGGAATGATACTGTGGGTTTATCTCACTTTAATTACAGTGGAGAGTCTGTCAAACCGCAAAGATGTAAATAATTAAATTTGACTTTGATCCTTTAACATCATTCTATCTTATTAAGCAGATATACTTGCAGTTTCCACTGCCTTTTCAGAGATGATATACCTTTGTTTTCTATATATTTTACTTAAACAAAAAGTGTGCTAGGTACAAAACTCCTTCCTGAAGTACCTTTTTAAACCTGCTGATTCAGATGCTACAGGAAGTGTTATAAATATATGTTTATCTGATTTATATCCAGCCATCTAAATGGAAACAGGAACTATTCTTTGTTCAGTGCATAAAGTGACATTTTAGGATGCTATAAGGTAACAACTTGCTACCATTGATCATCTGGGGTAGTCACTCTGACTAAGATAATAGGTGCGAAAAATCTCACCCTTATTTGTCAATGAAATACATACTTTCAGATATACCAACAGGTATTCTTTGGACATGTGGCACTTTGTAGTCATGGGCAGAAAAAAAAAAAGAAAAGACACTAAAATCAAGTGATGTGTAATATACACATCCACAAATTTTTTTTTTTTTTTTTTTCAACTGAGCATAAACAGAATGAATAAGGGAGATTACAAATACCTTTGATATGATTACACTATGGCTATCCCTGTGCAAGTAATTTCTAAGCAGATATCTATTCTGAAAATGAAAATCTTACTCCTACTACTTCTTACGTAGTGTATCAAGAACTGGAGACCTTGAGAGGAGTTCTATTCAGCCCATGGAAGAGCATACAGCATCTGAACAAACCACATATTTTCAATTAATTAAATCAACTGAAAGATTGAATCTCTTACAAGACTTTTCAGGTATGGAATTTTAAATCACTATCATCTACTGACCTGCAACATCAAGCCCATAATAAGATTGAGCATTAACAGGTAGTTAAATTTACATAAGCAAAAGTTAAAGCAGGTCTCTTCAATATTCCACATTTGTGGTTATTCTTAAAATTTCCATTTTTTAATAGCTGTTGCATTTTAAACTACTTAAAACACTATGAAACCTATATACATTTATACACTATATATTATGTATATGTTCAATTATTCTTTTCCTGATCTTTATTGTTCAAAGTGAAAATCTACAATATGTGAAACTCCAAAGAGTAAAATGAAACAGGTTAAATTGCAAGGTACACATCAGACAAATTAATAATGATGTACAGGAATGTTCTAATGTGCTGATTTGATCCAGAATAATTTTCTTCAAAGTAGCCAGTACATGGCTGTGCTTTGTACTTTGCTGAGAACAGTGTTGACTATATAGGCATGTTTTACTCACACAGGGTGAAGGTCTTTTTTGCATCTCACCCCACCTGACCAGTGAGGGGGCTGTGAGTGCACAAGAAGCTGGGAAGAGATGCATCCAGAGCAGCTGCCCCCGGTTGACCACAGGGATATTCCAACCCATAGGGAATCATGCTCAACATGTAAAGCTGGTGGAAGGAAGACAAAGGAGGGAGTTTTGGAGTGATGGAATTGGTCTTTTTAAATCACTGAGGGATGCTGCTTTCCTGGGGATGGCTGTACACCTGCCTGCCCCTGGGAAGTGGTGAATGAATTCTTTGTTTTGTTTTGCTTGTGTGTGCAGCTTTTGCTTTCCCTATTAAACTGTCTCTGTCTCAATCCACAATTTTTCTCACTTTTACTCCTCCAGTGCTCTCCCCTATTCCCCTGTGGGGGAGAGTGGGTGGCTATGTAGGGCTTAGCTGCCAGCTGGAGTTAAATCATGAAGGCTATTCACTCACTTCTGAAGACATTGAAGTCTCTCAGACGTTGGTCTCCAGACTAACATCACATCTGAGAAGTATACCAGCAATCTGCTAATATGCACCCCTGTTGTGGAGTATTATTGTATGTCTCAATGCAACTTCCACATGTTCCAATTTTAAAACTGTCTGACATTTCTCATTGAGTGTGCTGTGGCTAGACATGTGCAGAAGCAGTTTTTCCAAAATTATGCATTTGGTTATTTTAAAATGTTTGTTTCTCTGTGTAGCCAGAAGTACCAGTTCACAACCACTACAGAGTAGATTGGAAGGGCTTCCAAAATTACATTTAAAAAAACAATGCAATGCTTGAATTAAGAGAAGTGTGGAAGAACATCTGAAAGCAGTAACTTTCTTTTCTTTCTTTTTAGTTTTATTTCTATTTATTCATTTGCACTACTGTAATTTGAAAAAGAACCAAACAGGTTTTTCAAATATTATGAAAACAAATGTGCTGCTGGATTGAATACCTAAGTGTCAGGCTGGGAAAACATTTTTACAGCCACATTATAACTCCCTGAAAGGTATCAAATATCTTATTACTGAGTAGGCAATAACTCAAGTTTTAAAGCAGTTCTGTTCTGGTTTCCATTGTTGTGTTCATGCCTAGAGCTTCTGCACTTTGAGTGTGCAAGAGGGCAAATATATTAAAATGTCATCATTTCTTGTAGAACTCTTGTGATCTGAATGGAAAAGTCATTCACTTTTGGGCAATTTTCTTTAATACTCCTCTCATATTTTAAGACAATTTTGTTCAGCACTTTGGGAATAGAATGTTCAGTTTGTTTGTTTGTCATATTTTTCTTTTGTCGTATTCTGCTTGTCATATTCTTCTTTTCTTTTTGTACCTTTTCCATTTTTTATTAGGCCACTCATATTTGAACCTTCTCCTTCCATTAGGGATCAAGCAGAACTGACTTACAGACTGGCAATAATAACCCCTACAAAACCCCTCACTTTTATTTGCATTCTCCTTCTACCTGACTGCTGCTTCATTTCAGGAAGTTTAATTACAGGCAGTTGTTATTCTTACTATTCAATGTGTCTTTACTAACATGCAAAAAAAAACCCCAAAAAACAAAACACCCACAAAAAAAACAAAACAAAACAAAACCAAAAACAAAAAATCCAAAAATATTTCCTTGCTTTTGACCTTACTCTCAGTTCTTACTGCAATCAAATTAGATCTGTACTGCTTGTCTCCGCACCTACTCCCCGTTACAGAGTCTCTTGCATAGCAGTGGTTATGCTGGCAGATGCAAAGACCTCACAGCCACCACAGTGAAGCTCCAATCTTATCAGCTGAGAAGGACTTCCCTGCCCTGTTGTGGATCAAGACTGCACCAGACTATTGTGGCAATTGTTTGCCACAAAAAGAAAGCATGCATCCTGAGATAACCCATTACCAGCCTATTCTTTTCTTTAAAAATGAAGTATCTTTTTTCCTCCTACTTCCTAGACACTGCCTGCATATCATCTCCCAGCAGATGTGAGATCCGATCCACAAGAGAGGTATATGAATTAAGATTGTGTCCTGGGTTGTAATGTAGGGTGTGCACAAAGTATTCTATCACCATCCTAACGAACTGTGAATCCAATTGTTGGACCAGTGCTCTTCCTGGACCTCTACCCTCAGGGCTAATCTTCTGCTAATGGCCCATCAGATGCCTTGCCCATGACTCATAGATAACACCCTCTGGAGTTATCTCTGTTTAATGAGCCATCACGAACTACCTGCATGACTCACTATCCCATTGTGAGATGCTCCGCCCAGAGGGAAGAACCAAGCATTCCAGCCTGGGTATAAGCTCAGGGTTTGGGACAGTACGGGGGAGCTTACCCACTGGATTCCCAGAGGACTCGAGCTACCAGACCTTTCTACTGGATCACTGCTTCAGGAAGACCATCTCATCTGGACTGCTTCCATCACCTTGATCAGGTTGTATTCTGACTCTGTCAGTGGTCTTTTGTATTTCTTTGCATTTATTTTATTTTACCTTTTCTTTCTTTTCTTCATATTAAATTGTATTTCTGACTTGGAGCCTCTCACTTGTTTTCCTTTCAAACCACTACAGATTGGCATCCATGTATTTCTGGCTATTCCTCAGTCCAAAAAACCTAAAAAGAGCACCACTCACTTCAGTGTACATTTGATGTTTTGTAGGATTTGGCCTGCCCACACAGGAATGGAAAAAAAAATCAAATATAGTTGATTTTTATGCAATAAACAAGCATTGTAACGTTAAATTTCTGAGGAAATTATTTAAAGTTGCACTTAATCTGCCTAAAAATAAAAGCAAAGAATTATAGGAATAGAAAAGTCTCTTACTTGTAGAATTACTAGCACTTGGTCATGGCGCATTGTTTTAAATAAGGAACAATAATACTTCAATTCTATTACAATTACAAAATTTGCCTGTGGTCTTAAAAATTAGATCAACACTAAATGGCAGACATGATTCTGACATTGAACATTGTTCAAACCAGACAAAATGTAAGTCAAAATCATATTACAACATGCACGGCAGAACATCCTAATTAATTTCCTGAAACTATGCAGCTTAAAAGATAAAAATATTCAGAGGATGGTAAGACATGAACAATGTTTACATCTGTGTATGAAATTGTATTTGCATGAAGTATTTATGATTTGAGGTACAAACCCTAGGGCACAACTCTCAACTTTTTCACAGAAGCCTTCAGGTACAGTCTGAAAGTTCTGTTGGAGACTGCTGCTCTATGACACTGCCAAACTCAGTTTTTGCCCTTATCATTCCTGAACGATGCCTTTCGGACACAATTTTTAAGGTGTTCAGTAATGGACATCCCAGAATAATCTCAAAAAAA
>VXBN01005323.1:0-31234 GCA_013397395.1 Sinosuthora webbiana | reverse complement strand
CAGCTCCCTCTGCAGTACAGCCAGACTGGTCTCTGCATTGGGAGTGGAGGTGCCAAGAGTGTCAACTCTTGGGCTCACTGAGATCACTGTGCTGCTACTGGAGTGAAGGGGTCCCAGCTGTGTGTTTAGGCTTACCTCAAGTGGTGCACTTCAATAAATCCCAGAGAGCAATCAGCACTTTCAGGGTCCTGAGTACACTTGCCAGAATGACTGATGAAAGAGGCAAAGGACAAATCTTTTTGTGGAAATCCGAGAGCTTTTTATTAAGCCTCGAAGGCAGTCCAAGGACAAAGACAACTCCGGGTTCAGGGCACAGGGTTAAATAGTGGGAAGAAGGGGCAGATCTGAGAGTCAAGGGCCAATGGGAACAGGCAAAAGTGGTGCAGAGGAGGGGCAGCCAACTGGGGGAACCAATAGGGTAACAGGGCTGGAGCACTGCAGCAAACCAGGGCCAATAGGGATCAGGAGAGGGGAGAACATTCTAGAGAATATACAAATAAGGTAAATGGGGGCTGAACTGGGGTGAACAGGGGTGACATCAACTACATGAACCAGTGGAGTTTCAAACATTAACATGTGCCTGCAGAGGTCTGTGGGAGGGAGGCTCTTCTCACCCTAACCTCAGTGGTATCTCTCCTTGCTTGTTCTTGCTTCTCCAGGACTGTGGCGTTACTGCCCTGGTGGGAGCAGCCCCACGAAGATGGGAGCAGTCCCAGAAGGGTGGAAGCAGCCCTGGGAAGGTGGGAGTAGTCCCGGGAGGGTGGGAGCAGCCCTGAGACACTGGGGGTAGTCCAGGAAGGTGCGTGCAGCCATCGCCACTGGCACCCGGTGCACTGGCAAAACCTATTGTCAGTAGCAATCCCTTAATTCCATTACACCTACCGCAGCAATCCGCTTAGGGGAAGCTGTGGAGAGGCTGAGAAAGGAGGAGGCACGGCTTAAATACACCTAGGCTTTATCCCGGGGGGAAGCACACGGCCCAGGGCACAGGAGAGGCCGCAGGGCTCTTGAGCTCTGCTTAGGGTCTGCCACCTGCAGCCTCCTCCACTGCTCTTGGGACAGCTTCACCAGCAGTTCCTCTGTCACTGCTGTCACCTGTGTCCCTCGGGCTGCTCTGAGGTTCCCCAGCCCAGCTGCTCCCCCACATCCTACAGATGTGTTCCAAGGGCTGGAGCCCCTCTGCTCTGGAGCCAGGCTGGGAGAGCTGAGCATGTGCAGCCTGGAGAAGAGAAGGATCTGCAGAGCCCCTACCAGGGCCCAAGGGGGCTCCAGGAGAGCTGAAGAGGCACTGGGGACAAGGGATGGAGGGACAGGACACGGGGAATGGCTTCCCACTACCAGAGGGCAAGGATAGATGGCATATTGGAAAGGAACTGTTCCTTGGGAAGGTGGGGAGGCCCTGTGGCACAGGGTGCACTGTGGCTGCCCCTGGATCCCTGGAAGTGCCCAAGGCCAGGCTGGACAGAGCTTGGAGCAACCCAGGATAGTGGAACTTGTCCCTGCCCATGGAATGAGATGGTCTTGAGTGTCCCTTCTCACCCAAATCACTCTGTCACTTGATGAATCCATCTCTGCCCACTGCCCTTTAGCCCATTCCCTGCTCCAGCTTTCCCTCTTCACCACATTCAGCAGAAAGACAAGACCAACACCAGTAAAAGGTGTGGAAAATTTTATTCTTTACTGAACTTTATTAGTTTTCTGTTTGGCTTAAACACAATAAATATTTCAGCAGTAGCATTGAACAGACTGGAATTCACACCCACTGCAGTACCTGAACCCCCCAGACTCTGGACTCTGGGAAAGCCATCGGGGCCCCTGGGATCACAGCACCTCGAGGTGGGCCACTGCCAGCATCAGTGTCCCCTTCAGCCCAAGGGACAGGAGCAGGGCCGTGTCCCTGCTGGCTGGGAGGGATGGGGACTGATTTCAAGGTCTCCAACCAGCTCTGACCAAACGGGCTCCGCAGGTGCTGTGGGCTGAGGTGATCGGCACCTTGGAGGGTGAGCAGGGAATTACCCCGAGAACTCCTGCTCCTGGGGCAGGGATGGCCCAGCCTCTTCCTTGGAGACCAGCCTAGGGACTTTTCCACCCAGGTCTGACCACACCTGGATGGGCCAGAGGGCCTTTTCCACAAGCAAAGAGGTCAGCATAGCTCCCAACGTCACCATGGAATTACTGGAGTTGGAAAAGCCTTTGAGCCCATCAAGTCCAACCATCCCCATGACAACCAAGGCCAAAATGCTATTCCATGTCCCCAGGTGCCACATCCACAGGGCTTTTAAATCCCTCCAAGGATGGGGACTCCACCCCTGCCCTGACCAGCTGTCCCAGGGCTGGACAAACCTTTCCATAAAGGAATTGTTCCCAATATCCAACCTAAACCTGCCCTGGCACAGCTTGAGGCCATTTCCTCTTGTCCTGTCCTTGTCCCACCAAGAGCAGCCTCTGTGTCACCTCAGCCACTGCTTTGACACAGCTCAGAGGTAGAGGAGGACAAAACCAGGAGGAGCCAAGGCTGGTTTCCCAAAAGCAGCCCTTCCCTAGGGACTTTCCAGCTCTATCAGAAGCAGGCATGGACGCTCTCAAAGGAGAAGAGTTTAGGGGCCTCACTGGAGCTGAGAGCAAACCAGCTCTGACTCCCAGCTGCAGATCCTTGATGGGCCAGGAGGTGGCACCAGGCCAGCTGGATTTAAGGAGCTTAAAGATGTTCCCAGAGCCTCGGGAGCTCCCACTTCCAGTACGCTGCTCCCGGCTCTGGCAAAGCCTTGGGGCAGGTGGATGATGGTTACGAGGAGAGGCAGTTGCCAAACCCCAGCGTGATCAACCAGGGGCTGCAGGAGAGCTGGAGAGAGCCTGGAGGGACAGGACACAGGGAATGGCTTCCCACTGCCAGGATTGGATGGGATTTTGGGAAGGAATTGTTCCCTGGGAGGGAGGGGAGGCCCTGGCACAGGGTGCCCAGAGAAGCTGTGGCTGCCCCTGGATCCCTGGAAGTGTCCCAGGCTTGGAGCAACCTGACCTAACACTATCCCTGGAAGAAGAGACAACACAGATCAGCTCTCAGGCACCAGGCAGGAGCTGAGGAGCCAGGACCTGCCCTCTCCATCTACAGGAGCACATCCCATGAAAAGGACAGAGCCCAGCCAGTGACCACCAGCATGGAACATCCCCCTCAGGGGCTGTTACCCAGGAACACTAATTCTTAAGACCTAAACCCATGGTGAGCAATAGAAGGGTTGGTTCTCAGCTGCCATACAGGATTTGATCTCTGTTTCTATTCCCCTCTCAGAATCCAGGAGCAGAAATCACTGGATTTCTAAGAGCCCAAGGAGAACCTCCCACCCCAGAATATGCCTGGGCACTGGGATGGGCTCTGCGCCATCCCTGTCCTCACCAGGGACAAGCCAGCCCAAAGCCCAGTGCTGATTTAAGGAGATTTTTTTCTACCTTCAAGGTGCAATAAATTAAGGCACCAAAGAGCCAGAAGTCCCCCAAAATAAAGCCTGTGCAGAGGAAGCAGTTCCAGTTTTGGAGAGGGATGTTTTTCCTACACACCAAGACTTAAGCTCAGACAACTCCTCCCAGCCTCAGCAGCACTCCAGTCCTCAAGGCCAGTGATGCCCATGGGAAGAGAAAGGACAAGGCAAGTGTCAAGTTTGGGAGCCCAGAGTTCAGCTGAAAGCCTGAGAGAACAGCTCAATTCTTCCCTGGTTGGGCAAACACAAAACTAGACAGAAAATCATCCAACAACCACGTTTTTCAGTGCTGCCAGCCCAGCTCTGCTATCTGAACAAGTCCCACAGGAAGCTGTGTCCCAGTTGAAGATTCCCTCTAATTCCTGTGCAAGCAAGACTTAAATTATCTCCATAATTCTATTTCATGAAATAGCAGGAGTCAAAAACTCAGGTGCAGCCCAAGTCATTTGTCCATGGAGGTGGTGGGGGTTTTTTTGTTGGTGTTTTTTTTTTTTTTTTTTTTTTTTTTTTTTTTTTTTNGGTTTTTTGTTTTTTGTTTTTTTTTTTTTTTTTTGCTGTACAACATCAGTAAAATGGATTGGAGGAAGCTACTTTATTAAATAAACTCTGAGAACCATCAGCCCCCTCTCCCAGCCCTGCTGCAGTACGGACACATGAGCACATGGAGATGTGGGGCCTCCCACGACACATGGCAGCCCTGGGAAGGGCCCGGGTTGCTCCTCACAGGTTGTATCGTGACCAGTGGCTGATCAGGGGCTGCCATGCCCAGGGACTGACCAAGGGCTGCTCAGGGGCTGACCAAGCAACCCACGAACTCACGAGCTCAATCTCAGGGCTCTCCTCGTCGGCATGACAGTGATTCCGATTTCCAAAAGGAAAAGCATTAAATAGCAGTTACACATTGAAGGTTTCCCAGAGCAGGAAGGGGCTTCCCCTGCAGAAGGAAATTGCTCTGACCAAGCTGTGATGCCCCACGTTGCAAAACAATCAAGTGTCTGAAGGACTTTGTTCCCATGGTAGTTCCACCTGCACAATCGGCTGTGCTTGTTCGCTTCCGGATGCAGCCTTTCCAGAGCCTGGGTTTAAGCTACACTCTTCATTCAAGCACAGGTCTTCATTGAATCAAGCCAGCAGGAAAGAAAATCAGCATTCAGTCTTCACCACCCCACTCAAACTCAATTATAAAAACAAATTAAAAAATAAAATCAACGCAAACACATCTTTGACAAGTGGACAGTAAACAAAGAGATGCCTGGATGAGACACGCGGGTGCTGGGGACAAAGAGAAGGAGATCTGGAAAGGTTCCCACCCCTGGGAGCATCCTGAAGATGCTTCAGGTGCTTCTCCTAGCAGTAGAATTGCAGTTGGGAAGGGCCAGGCTGTTCCTGGCTGTGAAAAAGGGGCTCAGGCAGCAGGAAAGGACCCACAGAGCCAACCTGCAACAGCAAATCCATGCTGGTAGGAATGGGGAGAATTGGCTCTGTAGTCTCCACAGCCCAGACCCCATTCCCAGACTGGGAACACACATGGACACACAGGAACATGTCAAGATGTGGTCCCAGGTACCACACAATGTGCAGAAGCCACATTCCCCTTCCCATGGGAAACTGAGCCCTGATTTTCCAAGCCCCCCAATTAGGATTGAACTACACAGTTTTGAGTGTCTTTGTCTTTTCCCCCCCACCCCTTAAAAAAAAAGAAAAGAAAATACGACAAAGGTGCTAGCAAGTGTTTGCCCAAAAGCAGGAAGGCAGGACAGAATGTGAGAGAACTGTCACCATCTGCTCCCAAAGTACCAGCCCAGCACAGGGGCTGTCCAGACAGCAGGACTGGGGACAGCCAGGAACTACCCCGACCACCAGGATGTCCTCCTGCCCTTGGAGAAATCAGCTGTGTTGGTTTTGGTGTCAGGCCAAGGTGCTTTGCTCAGGTAAAGCATTTGCATCCCCAGGCAGCTTTCCCTGAGCAAGGGCCGGAGTCAGAGGCTTCTCTGGGAACATTCAGCTGGTCTAAGGTACAGTAACTGCGACCTGAAAGGCTCCTCCTCCTCCAACTCCACCCAAAACCCGAAGCTTGCAGGGATGGAAGAGCAGCAGGAGCCGCCCTGGCCCAGCCCCACCCCGGCTGCAGCGGATCCCGCATGTCCTTGGCCCTGTCCAGAGGATAGTTTGGATCTGTGGTGATGGCTGAAGTATTTACAGGTATTTGCAGCAGGTATTTACAGTCCTTCTGCAGCCCGCAGGCCGATTTTCTCCTCCTCTGCTCCCAGTCAGTCCGGAGTGGGCTTCCGTAGGGAGAAGGGCCGGATGTTGAAGTGCCTGCTCAGCTGGCTCACCTGGGGACGAGGCAGACATGGGATCGGGTTATCCCGGATCCCAGGGAGTTATCCCAGCTCCTGGGGGGTTATCCCAGCTCCCAGGCATGAGCAGCAGAGCAGGCAGAGCCCCAGACCTGCTCTCTGTTCCCACTAAGCCACTGCCACCCACTCTCCCCACCCTACCCCTGCTCACAGCCCGTGTCCTGCCCAGCCCTGTCCCCGTCCCCATCCCTAAGCACTGGCTCCACACAGAGCAACCCTGCTCCATTCCCAACCTTCCCAAATAACAGCCTGGTCTCTCTGGGAGCAGGCTTACCCTCCGTTCTTGCCCTCCACAGGGGCAGGAGTTGGGAATGCTGAGCCCAGGCCTGCAGGATTTTACCCTCTTCCTTTATTATTTTGTTTAAATTAATTTGATCATCTCAGATATCGATACAAAATATTCCTAAGTCCATTCAAGTGGGAGCTGGATTATTTACTTCCTGCAAAAGGAGGCTGAGCTTGACAGAGTCAGGGCAGAGGCTTTAGTCCTAATCATTCTTCCCAAATTCAGAGCAGTTTGGGATTATGCCCCAATCCCAAAGCCTTTAAAAGCTCTTCAGTTCAAAGTGACTTTCCTCCTGGAAGAGGAGCTGGCACAGATGGGCCCTTGGAAAGCCAGAGGAAGGGAAAGAGGGAGCAGAGAGGAGCAGAGCACTGGGAATCTCCCGGGAGGGGATGGGCAGGAGGATTACACCACCTGCTCAGCCCCATCTCCAGCTGTGATTCCAAGACCAAGTTTATTTAAGCTTCTTAGTAATCCAAATCCTTCTTGCACAGAAGCCTCATTACACTAATTGGAAAGACAAGGCAACCTGGCTATTACTCTTTGGCTGTAATTACAGCTGGGACTCGACTCCATAGGCTCCGGGGTGGAACTGGGGCTCCCAGGGGAAGGGGCTTCCCAAGGAGGGTGTCCCCACTTCAGCTGGGACATGTAGCCTCTTGTCCTCCTTCCTCAGCTGCTTCCCAGTGGGACTCTGGGCTTCTCCAAGTTTGTTCTCCCTGTTAATCAAAACTCAGGGAGCCAGGCAGAGCATGAGAAGGAAGCCAATCCCTGGATCTGTGCACAGCCCTTGCAGCAGGGGAGGCCCTGGGAGGCCTACTGTGTTCCCACTTTCCCCAGCAGGAAAATCCCAACTCCAGCCTGGCTCTCCCAGCACCTTGGAGACTTCAGTGGGAGATTCAGAGCCCCTTCCAGGACCTAAAGGGGCTCCAGGAGAGCTGGAGAGGGACTGGGAACAAGGGATGGAGGGACAGGACACAGGGAATGGCTTCTCACTGCCAGAGGGCAGGGCTGGATGGGATCTTGGGCAGGAATTGGAGCAGGCCCTGGCACAGGGTGCCCAGAGCAGCTGTGGCTGCCCCTGGATCCCTGGCAGTGCCCAAGGCCAGGTTGGACATTGGGGCTTGGAGCACCCTGGGACAGTGGGAGGTGTCCCTGCCCGTGGCAGAGGGTGGCACTGGATGAGCTTTCAGGTCCCTCCCAACCCAAATTATTCCAGGATTTTGTGCTTGGTTTCCAACTCAGCTGAAACACCCCAGGGGAAGGACAGCCCCTGGCACATCCTGTGCAGCTCCTTTCAATCCAGTGCAACCTTCCCAAGCCTCTCACGAGGAATCCAGCCCAAATTCCACAGGCTCACAGAACCATTCCCAGCAAGATTGCCAGTTTTACACGGAGCATTCCCTGCCCCAACCAGCAGCACTCCCAGTCTTAGCCCAGCCCAGGAGCTGTCACCTACCACGACCACTCCGTAGTGGATGTGTGCCAGGGTGAGGAAGGCGGTCAGCAGGTACAGCAGGAGCGTTTCACTGCCAGGAGCCAGCCCGGACACCACCAGGAGCAGCACGGCCGCGATGGGGAGCAGCATCCAGTTGAGGGGCTGGCACCGTGTGCTGCTCATCTGGCACACGATCAGCTGGCACTGAGGGGACAGGGACAGAGCCTGAGCCTGCTGTGGGCTCTGGGAGCAACAGCTGTTTGTCCCCAGAGCAGAGGGGATGGTCGCTTGTGTGATCTGTCACACTGTCCCCTGTGCCGGCACTGCTGGGGCACCTCCAGTGCTGGGGGCAGCTCTGGGCCCCTCCTGACAACAGAGACCTGCAGGGGCTGGAGCGTGTCCAGGGCAGGGAATGGAGCTGGGGAAGGGAATGGAGCCCCAGGAGAGGCTGAGGGAGCTGGGAAAGGGGCTGAGCCTGGAGAAAATGAGGCTCAGGGGGGACCTTGTGGTTCTGCACAACTCCCTGACAGGAGGGGACAGCCAGGGGGGGTCGGGCTCTGCTCCCAGGGAACAGGGACAGGACAAGGGGAAATGGCCTCAGGCTGGCCCAGGGCAGGCTCAGGTTGGACACTGGGGGAATTTCTTCCTGGAAAGGGTTGTTAAACATTGGAAAAGGCCCATGGCAGTGGTGGAGTCCCATCCGTGGAGGGATTTAAAAACCCTCTGGATGTGGCACCTGGGAACATGGAGCAGGGGTGACCTTGGCAGTGCTGGGGGACAGCTGGACTCAGTGGTCTCAGAGGCCTTTTCCAACCTTAACAATCCCATGGTTCTACCACTGTGCAGCTAAATTAAATTTTGACCAAAAAATTTAGTCCTCCCATTTAGAGCTTATCCCCAAAAGGAGGCAGGAACTCCTTTCCCATCAGCACTTTGCTGCTCACAGCACATGTGAAAACTCAGTTTAACCAATTCTCCAGTTCCTCAAGCATAAAGCAGAAGCTCTTACAGAGATGTTGGCGAAGGCTGTTCCAACCATGAAATAGAAGAGCCTGGGCTGGACCTCCAGGATGTCACTGGGGGACAGGAAGATCCAGGTGGTGCAGAGCAGGAACAGCAACACCGGGGACACGAGGGGCAGCAGGATTTCATACACAGAGTGGTGCTTCAAGGTGTTATTTTTATAGGCCCTGAAACACAAGCAAAGAAATGAAAAAACATGGAATCACTGAGAAATCCCTGGTGCTGCCTGCAGTAAGTACCTGAAGGGGCTCCAAGAGAGCTGAAGAGGAATTGGAGTCATAGGACAAGGGGGGATGATCTCCCACTGCCAGAAGGCAGGGATAGATGGGATACTGGGAAATAATTCCTGGCTGTGAGGGTGGGGAGGCCCTGGCACAGGGTGCCCAGAGAAGCTGTGGCTGCCCCTGGATCCCAGGAAGAGTCCAAGGCCAGGCTGGGCGGGGCTTGGAGCAACCTGGGATAGAGAAAGTGTCCTTGCCCATGGTAGGGGGTGGCACAGGAGGAGTTTTCATGTCCCTTCCCACCCAAGCCCTCCTGGGATTCTACAAACTCACTTGTAGAAGTTGTACAGGCTCATGGGCAGGGTCACAGTGAGGGCACAGGCTGGAAGAGAAAAGTGCCACATTAGTGCCCCAGGGCAGAGGGGACACCCCATGCACCCTGAACAGAAGGCTCTGGCTGGGCTCTGCTTTAAGTTCCCTGCACCAAAAATAGCTCCGAGGGTGTCCCAGGAATAGCTCAGCACATTGGGAAGTAGCTGCTCCCAAATCTGGCCCAAGAGCTGTAATTAAAAGTTACCAGTCTGCTGTAAGTTGAAGACATTTCCATTTGAAAGGGCTGAATTAAGGAGCTCGGTTTTGTGCTTTAAACAGTGACAAAGCTTAATTATAATACAACTCTAATGAGACAGGAGTGCACACTCCTCAAATGGCATGGCTGGGCACAAGAGCTTTCACAAGAAAGGCAATTTGCTGTCTCTCTGGCTGTGTGCAAACATTTCCAGTGGCCCACACTGCCAAAAAGCTGTCATTTAAATGGATAAATGATACAGAGCACCCAAATAACTGAAAAATCATGACCTCAATCAGAACCATCAATACTATCCATGATATTCCAGCACAACTCCTCCCCTGTTTATCCAGCAGAAGGTGTGTGAACAGAGCTGGAAAGATTCCTGCTTTAATAACCCAGCTCCTCTCCCCCGTGTGGGAATTGGGCTCAATTTCTCATATAGGTAAAAGCACATTCATTATTCATGTTAAGTCACCCAGCTGTCAAAGGAAAGCTGGGAACATCCACCCGATAAAAGTGCAAGAAGTAGATTTAACACACCAATTAACTCAAAATTAAGCAATTACAAAGAACACCTGAAGGGACACAGAAAATAAACTGAGCAGAACTTGTGAATTAGGAAAATGGCATTGAACAACATCAGCTCAGCTCTGCCTTTTGCAGTGGCTTATTTTGACTGACCACAGAAGAGCGAGGCTGGGCCTTTATTTCAATTTTATGATGATGATGATGATGCAATGTTCAGGTGGGTGGATGGAGGGCAGGATCCCCAAACAGCAGAGCTCCCACCCACCTCCACGACTGCAACCTCCCTCCCACGCAGTGTTTGGGCTCAGGATGAGAGGGAGCCCCAGAGCATCAAAACAAAAACGTCTTGATCCCCCCAAACCAGCCTAAAGCTGGGGAGGCCCCAGTGAGAGCCAGGTCCCACCACCCCGTGCACATTGGGCTTTATCCCCTGGAAACTCGGGGTTTATCACACTGTTTTTATCCCCAGGCTCTCACTGAAGACAAACTAAGCTTCTCTGGAGTAAAGTCAGCCCAGGCAGAGCAGAGTTAAGTCCTCCAAAATAACTCTGCAGGAGACAACCCTGTTTTGAAATCCTGGGAAAGGTTCTCAGGCTGTGAGAACACCCTCAATTAGTCACTTCAACAACAGCCCGGGGCAGCAAACAGAGCAGTGTTAGCAGGTCATTAGCAGGGGGTTTGGGAAAAAGGTGCAGTTTAAAAGACAGGCTTCAACATGGAGTTTCTTACCAATAATCATTGCAGTGAATAGGTCTCTATATAAGAAATTAAACAGGAAAGGTGCATACCAGGCCTCAACTCCCACAAAGGCTGTCACTATGTAGACAATTGAAATGGTCTGAAAGAAAAGCACAGGACAAGCAGGGGTGAGAAATGTGATGGGCAAGTCTGGCAGCACCTGGGCTGGCAGCACCATAGGCATGTGCCAGGCAGCTCCAGGGAAAGGCAGCTCTAAACTATGACATGTTCAGTCCTACCCACCAGCAGGAAGCAGAAAAATAAAACAAATTCACAAATATCCCACGTTACCAGGCGTAGGAAAGTGGAGCTGCTGAGCAGGGATTGGATTGGGAAGTGCCTGTCCCCTGTGCTGGCACTGCAGGAGCACCTCCAGTGCTGGGGGCAGCTCTGGGCCCCTCCTGACAACAGAGACCTGCAGGGGCTGGAGCTTGTCCAGGGCAGGAAACAGAGCTGGGGAAGGGAATGGAGCCCCAGGAGGGGCTGAGGGAGCTGGGAAAGGGGCTGAGCCTGGAGAAAAGGAGGCTCAGGGGGGACCTTGTGTCTCTGCACAACTCCCTGACAGGAGGGGACAGCCAGGGGGGGTCAGGCTCTGCTCCCAGGGAACAGGGACAGGACAAGGGGAAATGGCCTCAGGCTGGGCCAGGGCAGGCTCAGGGTGGACATCAGGAGAAATTTCTTCCTGGAAAGGGTGGTCAGGCCTTGGCAGGGGCTGCCCAAGGAGGTGGTGAAGTCACATCCTTGGAGGAATATAAAAACCACATGGAAATGGCACCGGGGGACACGGGCCAGTGATGGCCTTGGCAGTGCCAAGTGCCTCTGAGACTCAATGGTCTCAGAGGGTTTTTCCAACCTCAGTGATTCCATGAGAAGATGACCAGGAGCTGCAGGAGAGATGCCCTGGCCCAGCCTTGAACTCTTGAGGTGACCAAAGCACAGGTTTTACACCAGTTGCTGTGACCCTGGAGGGGTCATTCAGGGACTCTTCCTTATCCATCTGCTGCTGGATTACAGGGAGAAGCTCGCCAGGGCTATTTCAGCTTTAATAGTCCCCTGAAGCTGGGTGGAACACGCTGCTCTGCCCTCCACCCCTGCCTTTCTCCAGCAGGCAGCTCAAAGACCTGGGTTAAGCAACATTTTGGGAGAAAGGATCAGAGTACAATCGGGGACCAGCTCTGGTCTCCTTTTAGTAGGAGAGAGGATTATTCCAATTAATGCGGCTATATTAATTGAACTCTCCTTCCAACTCGTTGCATTTCCCACCCAGCATCTGACAAGCCAGAAGATAAATTAATGGACATAAGATAAAGAGTTGTAAGGAAGAAGGATTTTTACAATGAGGGTGGTCGCCCAGAGAAGCTGTGGCTCCCCCATCCCTGGAAGCGTCCAAGGCCAGGCTGGACAAAGCTTGGAGCAATCTGGGCTGGAGGAAGGCACTGCCAGCAATCCAGGTGAGTTGCCTCATCCCCAGGTCTCAGTTCTCTTCAGGAAGAGCTTCCTGCAGAGAATTCCTTAAGGAGGGATGGACACACCAACACTCCAAGGGGTCCATCACCATCAGTCACAACACCCACTGCCCAGGGACTGTGGTCTGGAGGGGCACCTCCCCAGGAATCTTTGCTCCAGGAACAGCAATTAACAAGCCAATTACCTCTGCTGAATTTTTGACCCAGATCCTGGTGGTGCCAAGAGGCATCCCAAACTTCCAGGCTTCAATTTACCCACACTGGCACCACGTAGGGAACTACGTAAAGCAACAATTCCGGTGGGCAAAACATGCAGGAACCAGGGAGAGGAGAGCCAAGGCAATGTCCATCCTTCAAGCCTCGTTTGTCACGGAGAGTCCATCTCCATGGGCTCATTCCATGATCTACAAGGCTTTGGGTCCACGGCAGAACACCCCTCAGCGGGCAGCGCTGCACCCAGCAGGTTCTCAGGGCGTGTACTTACCACCTGGCTGACGTCATATCCCCAGGGCAGGAAGAGAATCCCTGTGTTATACTTCTCCCAGTGGGAGAGGATGAAGGAGAACAAGACCACCCACAGCAGGAGGTAGAGGACGAAGACGCTGACGCCGGTGGAACCCCGGCCGAAGGTGGAGTACACGGTGACCACAAAGTACACGCAGGCCCAGCTGTCCAGGCCGTGGTCAAAGAGCTCTCCCAGGGGGGTGCTGGAGTTGGTCCGGCGGGCCTGCTTCCCATCAACGCCGTCTGGGAAAAGGGAAAGGAGCACGGAGCTGTCCTGGACGTTCCACACAAAGCAATGGGCCAGGGAGCAGCAGCTTTCCTCACCTCCACCCTCCATCAAGGAGTGGGCTTCCCACTCCCTGCTCCATGGGAGGCTGAAAAATGCAACAGTCTGATGAGACTGTATTTATTTCCTTGTATTTCCTTTATATTCCTTAAACCAGCCTCTTCCTGTGCCTAAAGGAGGTCCAAGAGAGCTGGAGAGGGACTTGGGAGAAGGGCCTGGAGAGACAGGACAATGGGGAATGGCTTCAAACCGGAAAAGGGGAAATTTGGGTGGGATATTGGGAAGGACTTCTTGGCTGTGAGAGTGAGAAGGCCCTGGCACAGGTTGGCCAGAGAATCTGTGGCTACTCCTGGATCCCTGGAAGTGTCCAAGGCCAGGCTGGACAGGGTTTGGAGCAGCCTGGGATAGTGGAAGGTGTCCCTGCCCATAGCAGAGGGTAGAACTAGAGGATTTTGCAGGTCTTTTTCAACCAAACCATTCTAGGATTCTCTGATTATTTAAAGCAGACCCAAGACAGTTTCACAGTTCATCTCAAAGTCAGTTCCAGTATCCTCCTTTCCCATCAGATGCTTTGGGACAACCTCCTTGTCTCCGCATTGCAAAGCAGCTCCCAGAAACTGCTCCTGGCAAGAGCACAGAATCTAACACTTCCCGTGGGCTCAGAGAGGGGACAACACAACCACAGCATGAGTGGGTGACCTTGAAAACTCTTACCTAACGTGTAGGCCATGAAGTTGAGGAGCCCCACCACGATCCACACGCTGTTTGGAACGTGCTGGTGATCAGGAGCTGCAGGGATCAGACAGACCCGAGTCAGGACTGCTCAGGATGTGCTTCCAGAGGATTTATTTTGGCCCAAGAGGCACAGCCATGAGGACTCAAATGGAGAATCTGGGATGTGAGCTTTGTGGGATGTGATGGCAGAGCTGCCCCACAACAGCTCATAAAACCAGGTCAGTGAGGACTTTGCCTTCCAGCATATATCTGTCCTTTGTTCCCAGCTCTCCAAAATCATGGGATCTGAGACCTGGGGCCAGTTTTGTAGTGCCACTGCAGGCCATGGAAAGGATCTGAGACCTGGGGCCAGTTCTGTAGTGCCACTGCAGGCCATGGAATTGTGTGCAGAGGGACACTTCTGAGTCACTTGCTCACAGAGCATCAAGTGGAGCCCCTTTGATGTGGCAACTCCCTGCCCCCGCAGGAACATGCCAGGATTCCCCGCCCAGTCTCCAGTCCCATCCTGCCAATGGAAACCCAGCTCTTCCCTAATAGCACCTCCACCTCCTCTTGCACGGCTTTGGCAGCGAGCCAGCGGAGCTGGCTGCAATCAGGGAGCCCAAAGGGGCACTGGAAAAATGCAGCAAGAGGCATCGGCAGTAGGAGGGCACAGGGAGGTCTCCTGGGGGAACAGAGATCCCATGAAATGCCACCTGTTTCCTCAGGGCAGCAGGATCGTGCCTTTCCAGCAGCAAAGGGAGGGAGGACATCACGTCTGCAATGCCATCCAAGGAGGAGGGAAGGCACAAAATTGTGGAGGCCTCACCAGCACCGGGAAAAGTTCTCTTCCCAAGCAGGACATGCAAAACCTGTATGTGAAAGGGTCCCAAGCCAAGAGCTTCTCCGTCCTTCCAAAGCAAATTTTTGAGAGGCTGGGAGAGTTGAGGATGTCCAGCTTGAAGAAGAGAAGGCTCCAGGGAGCTCTTAGAGCCCTTTCCAGGGCCTAAAGGGGCTACAGGAGAGCTGAAGAGGGACTGGGAATAAGGGCCTGAAGTGACAGGACAAGAGGGAATGGCTTCCCACTGCCAGAGGGCAGGATTAGGTGGGACTGGATGGGCTTTAAGGTCCCTTCAACCCAAACCATTCTGGGATTCTGTGATTTTGGATGTCTGATGTCCTGGGGGGTTTCACCTTGAGCTACTGACAGCTTTTGTTCTCATGGCTCATGGACCATAACAGCCCAAATCCTGGCCAACAGCCACGGATGCCACCCCAGCTCTCAACAGCCTTGTCTACCAATAAGAGCAATCCCAAGAAACCAGGATTTTTGCCACCTAACTGTGTTTTGATGATGAGTCCAGTTTACACAAACTCTCCTGAGCAACCTAAACCAGACCTGGCAGGGTCTAAGGGAGAGAAAAACATGGAGCAGAAGCTCCTAAGAATTATCACACTGCATTAATCCTTTCCCTGGGACTCCTCCATGTGCAAAGGGACAGAACTGAACCATTGGATTCACAGGCAGATGAACATGACTGTTAGAAAGTTTAAAGCTGTGAATGATGAAGCTCAGAAAGAGGATTTGTCCTTGTTAGTCTGATGTGGTGGTGGTTTTGCCAAGAGGGGAGTGAGCTGGGATGTGAAAAACAAGGCTCTACCTGCTGTTTTCAGGGAATAAGCACTTCCTAACATCTTCCTATTAGATTTTCAAACAAGGGCACTAGGTTGTTTACCCTGCAAGCAGAGCCAATTCCAACCCAAGGTTCCGGCTGTTTCCTCCTCCCCCTCCCGCCTGCTGCCAGCCAGGAGCACCTTTCCCTGGCAGCTGGAGGGAAGGTGTCACACCCAGAGAAGTCCTTGTCACAAAGCCCAGCGAGTTCAATCCCCTCCTCTGTCCCAGTCACTCTGGGAAGGCCCAGACCCAGGGGCCTCACCAACGAGCACTGGAATTCCCAGCAGAGGAGTTGACAGATTTCCCATCTGACCAGGAACATGCAGCCTTACCAGAAGCATAAAAGTCAGGGTCGAAGTATGCCATGAGGAAGAAGTTGAAGACAAGCAGCAGGAAGCCAGAAAACGTTATCAAATTTGGGGCCAGCCAGGTAGGGAAGATCTATGGGAAAGCAGCAAAAGAACAGATGAACTCATTAAAACATGGAGTGAGGAGCAGACGCTGCTCCAGCCACGGCTGCACCGTCCGGGTGTTAGACAACACTGCCAGGAGCACCCGGAGCATCCCGGGGCTGCAGGAAGCATTGGGCTGGGATGCAGGCATTCAGGGATTCAGGGCAGGCTGCAGGCAGCCCCTCACTCATTAGTGGCACCACAAACGAAGCAGCTGATGGTGTTACAGGGGTGAGCTGGGCTGCGCTGTCCCGCTCGGGGCGGGACAGGGACTCACTCACCTTCACGACGGCATTCCAGAAGGGATGCATGACATACAGGGACAGGGGGTTGCTGTCCACGGCGCTGTACTGGGAAAGGAAAAACAAAACCCAGCAGTTAGGGAGGGCTCCAGCAACCCGCAGGAGAAGCCAGAGATCTGGAACCTTCTGAGCCCCATCCTGTGTGGAACCCCCACCAATCCGCCCCCCTTTGGAAATGCCAACTCCAGCTGTCCGAGTGGACACAGGCAAGGAGCAAGATGCTGATCCTTTCAACTGCCTCCAACTGCTCTGCCCCACCTGGATGAGGAGCAATGCTCTGTATCCTATCCCCCAAGAGTGACATCTGTCACCTGCTCTGCTGTGACCCCCTTGTTCCCTTGCTGGTCCCAATCTCCATCCCCACTTCCAGCAGTGGGACTGGGAGCACCTTGAGCAGGATGGGTCTCAGAGGGCCCCTGTCCACTGAGGAGCTGAGATTTCACCAGAGGCAGCTTAGGAAATGGGGAGGGAGAGCTCTTACCCCTCATCCCATCACTTTTACAACATTTCAGGTGCTCAGGGTGTGTTTGTTGGGGGGGGGGGAAATAGAAACAAAAATCAAAGATTTAAACAAGGCATGAAACAACTTCCAGCTAGAAAGTTAAAATTTGACATCATTTGGCTCTCAAGAGCAGCAGGAGCTGTTATCTGCTCTCACAGACCCTTCTAAACATAGATTACCCTGGCTAAAGTCCTCTTCTCCCAGGAACACTTTGATAAGAACCCCAAGAACAATGCCACAGGCTACCAAACTCCTGGGCTCACATGCTCGGTGCTGGGCTGGGGAGAAGGTGCTGCTCACCACCTGCTTGGGACTACACACCCAGGTCAGCACAGGCACCTGCCTGAGTCCAATCCCAACCACAGCATCCCAAAGCAGTTTGGGTGGGAAGGGACCTTCCAGAAACTCCAGTGCCACCCCCTGCCATGAGCAGGGACATCTTCCCCTATCCCAGGCTGCTCCAAGCCCAATGTCCAACCTGGCCTTGGGCACTGCCAGGGATCCAGGGGCAGCCAGAGCTGCTGTGGGCACCCTGTGCCAGGGCCCCCCTACCCTCTCAAGGAACAATTCCTTCCCAATATCCCACCCAAATCCCCTTCTCTATTTTGAAGCCATTGCCTGTGTCCTGTCTCTTCATCCCTTGTTCCCAAGTCCCTCTCCAGCTCTCCTGGAGCCCCTTTAGGCCCTGCCAGGGGCTCTGAGCTCTCCCTGGAGCTTCTCCTCTCCAGGTGAGCACCCCCAGCTCTCCCAGCCTGGCTGCAGAGCAGAGGGGCTCCAGCCCTGGGAGCATCTCGTAGCCTCCTCTGGACTCATTCCAACAGGTACCAAATTTGGTTTGGTTGGTAAAAGGAAACCCCTCAGCAGGAGCAGCTCCAGGTGCCCCCCCAGGCCATGGCCTTGAACCAGCCCCTGTCACTGCACCTATGGATTGCTCCAACCTGTTCCTCTCCTTGTCTGCATACCCCACTTTTCCCTGGCAGCAAAGAAGAGGTGGGAAAGAGCAAAGCAACACCCCCCAAGACAGGCACCAGGACCAAGAAGACGCACCAGGTCACGCTGGGGCCTGACAAATCTTAGAGCATTTGTTCCCACCTGGGTGAATGCCATCCTTGGCAAGGACTTCTGTACCCTCTCCCAGCCTTTCCCTGCCCTCCCTGTGCAGGGTCAGTGCTTCTCCCTGGGATTCAGCCCCAGAGGTTGCATCCCCACACCAGCAAAGCCACAGGAGCTGCAGAACAAGAAGCAACAAACCCCAAAGCCGTATGGAGGCCACTCTAAGCCAGAAGGAATTTCTATCTCAGCTTAATGCAATTTTGGGGGGCAGAATTCCAAATACTTTACAAGATAATAGGATTTGAAGCACCATTTAGGGGAGGAGGAGAGACTGATTTAATCTCATTATCCCCAAAACAGCCTGGAACAAGAAAACAGATGCAAAGCTTGGAGCAAGGCAGGGGAAGCGCTCCGGAGCCTCCGTGCCTGTGCTTGGAAGGTACCTCAGGGAAGTTTCACCAGGCTCATGGCTTGGGAAGTTTTCCTCTCTCCCTGCAAGGACTGGGGATAATAGTCAATAAACAGTGTTGGGGCTTTTCCCATGGCCACACATGTTCCCACCTTGCTTGCAGAACTCAAAGACCTGGGAAGAGTCATTTCTCTGCAGAGGTTTGCTGATACAACCATGGAATCATGGAATATCCTGGGTTGGAAGGGACCCACAGGGATCATGAAGTCTAACTCTTGTCTCTGCACAGACCTCCAACAATCCCACCCTGGCATCCTTGGCAGTGTTCTCCAAACACTCCTGAAGCTCTGGCAGCCTTGGGGCCGTGCCCATTCCCTGGGGAGCCTGGGCAGTGCCCAGCACCCTCTGGGGGAAGAGCCTTTCCCTGAGATCCAACCTAAACCTCCCTGACACAGCTCCAGTGGTTCCCTTGGGTCCTATCGCTGTCACAGAGAGCAGAGATCAGAGCTGCCCTTCGGGAGGAAGCTGCTGACATTCATGACCTCTCCTCTCAGTCTCTTCTCCAGCTGAACAAGCCAAGTGCTCTCAGCTGCTCCTCGTGTGGCCCCTCCAGACCCTTCCCCATGTCTGTGCCCCTTTGGATGCTCTCCCACAGCTTGAGATCCTTCCTATGCCCCCCAGCTTCTGCCAGGCTCCAGCCAGGACACTTCTTTATGTGCTGAGCAAGGCCAGCCATGCTGTGCCCACTCTGGGGACACCCTGGGGCACAGGGACAGAACCAGGGCTGGCTCTGGTGCCAGGTTGGCTGCCACCCTTGGGGACAGTGCCTCTGACAGCCAAGACACGGCTGCCTGCCCAGGACAGCTACTCCCAGAATACCAATGAGTTGCCAGGCATCGTCAGAACGGATCCCAAGAGCATCTTGGCCATGCCCAGCCTCCTCCAGCTGCTTTTCCTTGTCGGGGTCTTCCTTACAAACATTACTAAAGTTGTCCCTTCCACCTCTTCACTTGTGAAGCCGCAAATCCAGCAGTGTTTGAACTTGGCACTGGCTCCATCATTCCCTTACCTCATCCTCTGGAAATCAGTGTCACCTTCTGCACTTTGGATCTCCACACACTGGTCTAGTGACTCACATCCCTCTGTAAGTAGTTCTTCCATCACGACCAAAGATTCCCACCAGCCTGGACTCTGGATTTCTGCCCCTTTTTCAGGGAAAGGAGGTTAAAGGGAAAAGACAAGTGCCCAGAAGGAATTTCATACACCCCAGCGTGTCCTTCCCAAAGCAGCCAGGCATTTGTAAAGGGCCCTGCTCTAAAATAGCTCCGTGTTTACAGACACGGCTTCTCCTCACAGCTGCAGGGAGGAGCCAATCCAGCCCAGACAGCTCCCTCAGAATTTGGGTCAGAACTCCTTAGGGGAGAGAGCCAAACCAGCAGCAACAATCTTATCACTGGCACCACATAGGAGCCTTCTGTCCATGCCAGGATGGCTCCAGGGAGCCACAGGCACCTCAAGTGCTGGGGACAGGCCTGGTGGCTGTGGTACCGTCACAAACGAGCTGGATGGCGTCACTATGGGATTTACAGACACAAATGGCTGGTTATGGCTTCAACCCAACATTAATCGTGCAACCAGGACGCCTCTGGGAGATCCAATTATGTGTCTGAAGAGGAAAACAAATACAGATTTATAGCCCAGATTCTACTAATGGTCTTCCTGTCCCAGAAAAAACAATTCCGCTTTGAAGTAATCTGGTTACCTGGAGCCAGCAGCAGACCAAGCACTGCCACAGAATCCTGGAGTATCCTGAGCTGGGAGGGACCCATATGGGTCATCAGGTCCAGCTCCTGGCCCTGCAGAGGACGTGCCAAGAATCCCACCACGTGCCTGGTGAGATTCACACCACCACCACCACTGTCTGGGCCCAGCGGTGTTGGGGTGTGACACACAGGTCATAGCACTGGTGGCACCTGTGCTGAGGACAGCAAACAAGGTGGATTTGCACATCCCATCTTGTTCACAGGTGCTCCAGGCAGGATCAGGGCACTCAGCAGAGGAGCTCCAGCAAATCCACGAGGCTGTTCCCTACAAATCTCCTTAAATACGGAGAGGGTACAAAGCTAAGAACCTTCTCCTCTCAGGCTCAAGATAAGTCAGGAGGCAGACAACTCAACCAATCCCAGCAAATGGAAGCAAGGAGAGCTGTGCCAGGAAAAACAAGGCACGTTTGCCCTATGCCCATCCTTGGCCAGTGTGTGAGGAGTCACCTCGCCCTGTAATGGTACTGATTAACTCGAGCCCTGTTTGTCTTTTCCAAGGTCACTTCTCAGCTGGCACCAGAAGGGAGCATGTTGGCACTGGAGGGCTGCACCCACCACATGAGCCCATGGGTTTGGCTCCCACCAGGAAGCTGCAGGAAGGATGTGGATATCCTGGCTGTGTGTTCCAGCTGCAGCTTCACTGTGTCCCTCCTCCTACCTGGGTTTTACTGGGTTAGACATCCAGCAATGAAAGATGCTCCAAAACACAGCATAAAGTAACAGAATCACTGAGGTTGGAAAAGCCCTCTCCAAACATCAAGTCCAACTGGCACCACCAAGGCCACCATTGTCCCATGTCCCCAAGTGCCACACCCACAGGGCTTTTAAATTGCTCCAGGGATGGAGACTTCACCACTGCCCTGGGCAGCTGTGCCAGGGATGGACAGTCCTACAGTCCTTTCCAGGAAGGAATTGTTCCCAATATCCAACCTGAACCTGCTCTGGCACAACTTGAGGACATTCCCTCTCCTGTCCCTGTTCCCTGGGAGCAGAGCCCGACCCCCCTGGCTGTCTCCTCCTGTCAGGGAGTTGTGCAGAGACACAAGGTCCCCCCTGAGCCTCCTTTTCTCCAGGCTCAGCCCATTTCCCAGCTCCCTCAGCCTCTCCTGGGGCTCCATTCCCTTCCCCAGCTCTGTTCCCTTCCCTGGACACGCTCCAGCCCCTGCAGGTCTCTCTTGTTGGGAGGAGCCCAGGATGGAACATTTGCAAGGTCCCAGCAAGGCCAGAGCCATTCCTCAATAAGGAACTGCCACAGTGAGCAGAAGCCTCCCTCCTGCTCCCTAATCCCCACAGCACGTGCTGATTCACTGGGAAAACCATATTCCTGCCCTGCCAACACACTCTGATAGTCACAGCCTTGTTTCTCAGACACCAGCTGGGAGATTCATGGAATCCTAAATTGCTTTGGATTGAAAGGACCTTAAAGCCCATTCAGTGTCAGCCCCTGCCATGGGCAGGGACACCTCCCACTATCCCACATCCCTCCAAGCCCTGTCCAGCCTGAGCTGGAACACCTCCAGGGATGGAGCAGCCACAGCTTCTCTGGCCAGTGTGTGCCAGGGCCTCACCACCCTCACAGGGTAGAACCCAGTGCAGTCTCTCCAGCACAGCAGTTCCAGGTGGGACACTCAGCAGCCTGTGGCTCTGTCCCAGCACTGGAATCACCCCGGGGTGGGACGGAGCTGGGATTTGGCCCCACCGCCGTGGTGCCAAGTCCTGACCCCATCCCGCTATTGTGTTGGTGCAGGGGAAGGTGTTTCCCCTCGGATACATAATGTGGAGCAACACTTGATGTTGATGGCAGGCTTTGGCAAGCAACCTGCCAATTCCAGCTGCATCCAGGAGCTCTCCCTGTTTGGGAGCATCAAACATCCATGAATATGAGTCACCACCGCTTCTGCTAAAGTGTGAGGTGATCAGGTGCACAGGGGTGCACAGATGGTGAGCTGCGAATGGTGAACCTTCAGGGATGCAGCTGGGAGAGGATCAGTCAGCAATGAACCTCTGGAGATCAGTCAGCAATGAACCAGGGATCAGAGGGGTGATTCAGGGGAGGAAGACTGGGGGAGTGGGGGAGAAAAGGTAGAGTCAAAAATGCAGGAACAGGAAACTGGTTACAATAACACCAGGACAGCTAGAAAATTTTCCTATGTTGCCAGAGCTGGTTTGGGCTTCAAAAAATAGGGGGGACATACTTGAGAGGGGGATCAGACCAGCTCTGTGTGCCCAAGGAGAACAGCAGGGACCAGGAGAACAAGGCAGTGACAGCAGAGAAAGTCTCTCACCACTCCCAAACTTCCACACCCCTGTGCTTTCCCCAAGGGCATATCCCAAAACCTGCTTCCTGCAGGGTCAGGGAGTGCTCTGGCACCTCCAGGCAGGGATGCCCCTCAGAGAGGCCACGAGCCCCTGGGGAGATCAAATACTGGCAAGACCTCAGCCCCTCTGGAGAAGTGGATTTGATCCCAACCCACCAACCACGAGAACAGGATGGGGAATGGCCTTGAGCTGAAGGAGGGCGGGTTTAGATTAGACCTTAGGAAGGAATTATTCTCTTTGAGGGTGGGGAGGCCCAGAGAAGCTGTGGCTGCCTCTGGATCCCTGGAAGTGTTCCAGGTCAGGCTGGACAGGGCTTGGAGCAACCAGGGATAACGGACAGTGTCCCTGCCCCTAGCAGGGGGTTGGAATTAAATGATCTTTAAGTCACTTCCCATCCAAACCAGTCTGGGATTCTGTGATAATGCACAAGTCAGTGGAAGAAAAGAGAATTTCCTACAATTTCTAGAAAAAGAAATAAAGTTGAACTTTTCCATTTAAGGAAGCCACAAGGCCACACACATGAGGAGATGATTCCAGGTAAAGCAAGACACTGAGGGAAGGAGGGCCAATGCCACCCCCAAGTTTCAACAGAGCCTTTGTGAAGGGCACAAATAAAACCTTTTCTTCCAAAGCACATTTCTGCCTCTCTCTCATCCCGCCTCTCCACCAAGAAGAAATTCACAATTAACAGGAAAAAACCCACACTTGACATCCAGCTTTGTGCAAGATGTGAAGCACAGCGAGTCAGGTCACTGACACAAACCCTTGTAACGTGGCCACTTTTGGAGCCAGCCACGGGAAGTGATACTTGAATTTCCACAATGCACTCCCAGTTCTCCTCCAAACCCTCTGGACAGCCAAAGACTCGCTGTTCATTAGCAACGGGTAACTTTTCTGGTGGAATTCTGATGGAATTCCCTGTAGCCAAGACTCAGCAGACACCGATAAACATTGCAGCAAACTTTCAGTGCAATTAAAGAGCCCCAAGATGGGCTGACAAGCAGCCCACGTTCTGTTTAAGTGATGGCTTTGCACACCTTGCAACACTCAAGGTACGAGCTGGGACCCAGCTCTGCTTTGCATGCCAAGGAGAGAGGCTTTTCCAGCACATGAAAAAGCCACACAGCCAAAGGCACCAGCAGGCTTAGCACTGTCACCACTTCAACTGCTCCTTCCTCTCCACAGGCCTGTGGCTGCTCATTGTGGCACCTCTGTGCCCACACTGACAGCTGGGATTGGGAATGCAGCTTCCTGCTGCTCCACTGTGCTCACATCCATGAGAAAGGCACCTGCTTTTAGCAGATGTTCCTAGCCACCAGCTGGGAACAACAACCTCCTGCTTCAGGTGGGCCCAAGGATGCAGGACGTGTGTAGCAACCAGATGGGCACAGCAGGAATTGTCCTTCACCTGCACCACAAAGGAAGAGCCCAGAGGGCTCCTGCTGTGAGACAGGACAAGGAATCCAGGAAGATGCACAGGACCTGGCTGTGTGTGCTGACACCTGAAAACTCCCAGTCCTGGGCTGACCCCCCAGTGTGGGCAGCAGGGAGGAGGGATTGTGCCCCTGTGCTCAGCTGAAACCCCACCTGCAGAGCTGCCCCAGCCCTGGGGCCAACAGCACAAGGACCTGGAGCTGCTGGAGAGAGTCCAGAGGAGGCATGGAGCTGCTGCAGGGCTGGAGCCAAACTGGGAGAGCTGGGGGTGCTCACCTGGAGAGGAGAAGGATCCAGGGAGAGCTCAGAGCCCCTTGCAGGGCCTAAAGGGGCTCCAGGAGAGTTGAAGAGGGCCTTGGGACAAGGGGTGGAGAGACAGGCAAGGTGGAATGACTTTCCATGCCAGAGGGCAGGGAGAGACAGGATATTGGGAAGGAATTGTTCCCTGGGAGGGTGGGGAGGCCCTGGCACAGGATGCCCAGAGAAGCTGTGGCTGTTCCATCCCTGTAAGTGTCCCGGGGAGGTGTGGCAGCCAACACAGCCACAAGCTGCCTGTCCCTGGGTGAGTCACTGCCTCATACAAAGACCCACAGAGGTTTCAAGTTCCTCCTGGAAACCCTGCAGGACCCACGGGGGACTGAAGTTGCAGTAGGTCCTGACCACAAAGAGCTTCATCACCACCATTGTATGGTTAAAACAAGTGTGTTTGGGAATCCCCTACCAAAACATGGTTCAATACCTTTGACACCCTGTAGAGCAAAGGCCACTGCTCAGAAACCAGCAGCAATTTCAGGGTTGCTCTAAATGAAGAGATGTAAACACAGCCAGAGCAAGTCCCAGGAGTGGCACCAGCTCATCATTCATGAAAACCTTCCAGCACGTCAGAAGTGTCTCTAGAAAGCAGCACAAATCCCTTCCCCTCATCTCATTGCTTAGCAGAGGGGAGAAGCTCAGCCAAGGCTCCTGAGCTGAGTCGCTCCCAGTTAATCTGTAAGCACTGCTGCTGTCTCCTCCAACCACGGCACTTTTCAGACCACGAGAGCTGCAAGGGACACACTAAGCTGGGCACTGCTTCAAACCCCTGAATTTAATCACAGAAAAGGAGAAGAAAGAAGAAAAACACCTCTAACTTGGAAATCACGGAGTCTAGGAGGTGCTCAGCAAGTGCCAGGCAGCACCTTGGGGAGCTGCATGTGTTTAAAGACACGCACCCGGCTGTCTCAGAGCAATTAAAAGAGCCCTTGGGGAAGGAGTTAAGTGATTCCAGAGCTGGGCTCAAAGGCTTCCCCCTCCTTCTCACCCTTCCTGCTAAGGAGAAGCAGAGCTGGCAGGCTGGAGGGAGGCACTGGCCTTTAATCACTGGGCCCTTGAGCCTCACAGCCACAGCCCAGCAGCAAAATGCTTCCCTTGCTCCCAGTGTTCTTGTTCCAGTGGTCTGAGCTGCCACTGGTGTTTCTGAATACCCTGCAGAGATCTCTTCAGGGCTCCTGTTTGCAGGGCAGCCTAGAGAATCCTGCCAGGAACAGCTCCCAGCCATCTGCTTCCCGTGGCACAGCATCTGCAGCCCTGCTCCCCGTGGCACTCCAAGTCTGGAGCCAATGGGATTTTTGGTTGAGGGGTAGAGCACCCTCTTCTTCAGGGCACAGATGGGACCAGCAGCTGGGTTCCCACCTGGAAGAAGGGTGCAGAAGAGGGAAGAGAACATCCAGAAGGAAAATGCTTTCCACAATAAATGCAAGTCCCTGAAGCCTGACCCTTCGGTGCATTCAGTGTCCCAGGTTTCCAAGCTCTCCTGTGAACGTCCTTTCCATCTAACACTGGAAATGAGGAATAGAGTTGTTTTCCTGTAAGAAAATCCTTTAAGAACCTGAATAATCAAATGTGGGAAGGAGTTTCTACAGATGGGGCCTGCCAATCACATGGATCAGAGGCCCATTTGCTGTTCCCCCATCTGGGATTCCCACCATCCAAATGGGTGTAGTATCCATACTTATCCCTCCTTAGAGTGTCAGCTCTAATAAACAGCATTTCAAAGGGCACCTGTAGGTGCACTAAGGCCACCACCAGCTCCTGCTCAGACACAAGGACATAGAGTGGAAGGGTTTGAGGGTTTTTGGAGCAGCAGCTTTGCTATATAAGGTCCTTCTCAAGTCTCATTTGAGTTTCCTCTTGCTGAACTCACACTGGTCGCAGAAGCTTCTGGGGTGAGCCACCAGCCTAGTCCACCTTTGGACTCAAACATGACACATGTCATCACCTTCCCTCTCCATTCCTCCTGTGCCACAGGTAAGGAGTGGCATTCCCACCTCCTCCTTTGCTGGCATTTGCCCCAGACCAAGATCCCTGAGGATAAGATCCCAGGAATGCCTGAGACCCATGTGGCATCATGACAAAGCCTTGTACTTGAGCTTGCACCCAGCTCACACAGGGAGGAAACCGGGGGAGTAGACACTCACAGGCAGCCAGTGCCTCCTGCACAACACTTGTCACACAAGCACCTTCCCTGCTCCTACAGGACCTGGATCAAAGAGCCACACACGGATCATAGCCCTGGGAACAGTCATCAGTGGCTCCATCACACCAGAGACACCAGTAGAGGACAGGATCCCTCAGGGCAGAGATGGACAATACGGAATCACAAGCACCTCAGACAAGGCTGCATGAGAAAAAGGCTACAGAGAAGGCAAGGCATGTGACTGGAATACAGAAAGACAGGGACAAACCATCAGAGCTGGCTGCAACTGCCAAGGACACGTAAAGCTGCAGAGCTGTGTCCTCACTTAGAATCATCAAATCCCAGAATGGCTTGGGTGGGAAAGAACTTTAAAGCTCATCCAGTGCCACCCCCTGCCATGGGCAGGGACACCTTCCACTGTCCCAGGCTGCTCCAAGCCCCAGTGTCCAATCCACAGCTGCTCTGGGCACCCTGTGCCAGGGCCTGCCCACCCTCCCAGGGAGCAATTCCTTCCCAGTATCTCATCTCTCCCTGCCCTTTCCCAGTGGGAAGCCATTCCCTGTGTCCTGTCCCTCCAGACCCACGTCCAAAATTCCTCTCCAGGAGAGGAAGCAAAGCAGAACAGACACCTCTCTGAACACTCCCCAGGGCCCCATTTCCCCACACATTTACAGAAGGAGGTCACCCAGAGGCTGGCCACAAGGCCATCTGCAGACAGTTGGTAAGAACCTGACCTCTGGCATCCAACGGCAAGTTTGCACTCAGAAATAGCAGTGCCTGGCTGCAGCTTTCTTGGCAGGGGACATCCCACACCTGACAGTAACAGAGCGCTGGGCTTTGGCAAAAGGACATTCAACACCCAACCACAGCACAGTGCCTGGATTGCTTTTCCCTTGGCATGTGGACACACAAATCCAGCTCCATGGCCTCAAAACAAGCACTGGAGTTTGGATATCGAAGCCTCCAGCCTGCCAGGACCAGCCATCCCCTGCCCCAGGATGACAAGTCACAAGTGCTGGAGCAGACACCCCTGGCATTTGTCCGGCCTCAGGGGAAGCCTCAGCAGCTGCCAGGCAGGGCTGGCACACATCAGCTACAGAGCATGGATTTCGTCCCTCCCTTCCCACCTTAGCTTAGCCTGTCTGCAGAGGGACATTTCCTACACCCAAAGAATTCCTCTCCTGCTGCAGGACTGTTACAGGCACAGAACCCCAGGACCACTGAGGCTGGAAAAGCCCTCCCAGCCCATCGAGCACAACTTGTGACTGATCCCCACCTTGCCACCAGCCCAGAGCACTGAGTGCCACATCCAGGCCTTCCTTGGACACCTCCATGGATGAGACTTCACCACCTCCTTGGGCAGCCCTTGCAAAGGTCTGACCAGCCTTTCCATGAGGAAATTCCAGCTGGTGTCCAACCTGAGCCTGCCCTGGCCCAGTCTGAGGCCATTTCCCCTTGTCCTGTCCCTGTTCCCTGGGAGCAGAGCCCAACCTCCCCTGGCTGTCCCCTCCTGTCCCACTTGGAGCAACCTGGGATAGTGGAAGGTGTCCCTGCCCATGGCAGGGGGTGCCACTGTATGAGTTTTAAGGTCCCTTCCAGCCCCATTTGTGAGTCTGACAAGGTAACCCAGCTTTGTAAGCTGCAGAGGGCAGAGCACGCCAAGCCTCAATGCCTAAATCAAGGCTGGAATACGTGACCCAGTACCGAGATTTGTGCTGGATCAGCCACTTTCCCAAGGCTAAAACAGCCAGGAACAAAGCTCCCCAAGGAAACAAGACACGGTAGAAGCAAGGAAGGCAGCAGGGCAGAGACACGAGTGGGGCACAGATGGTGCTCCTGGAGCACAAAGTGAACCCACCCATTCCTGTCAAGGCCTCTACTGACTCAGTAAAAGCACAGGCTCTGGGGCAAAGCTCCTCCTGTCCTCGGGACACAGCTCCATCAGAGCCCTGTTCCCACACTCCAGCCCTGTGGCCCCAAAGCAAGTCCAGGGAGCACCCCACCAGTGCCTAACTGGGGACAGCAAGCAGCTGATGCTTTTTGTGCTGCGTGGGACTTTCCTCCTCACCCCGGGTGCCTTTCAGGGCTCTGCTCCCAGATTTAACTGCAGCAGCATTTCTGTCAGAGGTGACTTCAGGAAATTACCTGGGAACACTTTTGGTTCCTGCCACACAATCCAGAAGGGTGTTGAAGCTGGAGCCTGCCTTGTCCCTGCACAGGTGCTGAGAGGGACGGCAGCAACCCCACAATCCCTCCAGCACAACAGGAAACAGGCTGAACATCCAACAGTCTCCCTCTTGGAGCAAAAGAATTCTCTTTGCAGGAGCCAAATCAGTCCCTTTGGGAGGCCTGGCTCACAGAGGAGTGTTTTGATTACCTTTCTCCAGCACCCACACAAACCCAGGGCTGTTGACAGCAGAAATTTTCCTGATGAATCCCCACACAGCCAGCCTTCCACAGGGAATCTCGTGCACTCTGACACATCGTTGCAAATCACCCTCCAAGGTCCATTTCTCTCCACGTCACCAGGGTGCCAGAGGAGTGTGAGCAAGCCCTGGCCACCCTGGCCCCCACAGACGGCTCCAGGAGGAGCTTTGCTCCCTGAAGGCCCCAGACTTGTCCTGATTGTCCCACACTTTTAAATGACACCCCAGGAGCCACCCTGGAAGGACTACTGGAATGTGGGCCCACATGATGGAGCCCACAACAACAGCAAAGCAAAGTAGGTGAGGTGAAGCCTTTCTACCCCACTGCTGGTGTGGGAGAAGAAACAAATATGGAAAACATCCTCCTCTCCACATAAACACAGGATCCAGCATTCCCCCATGTTAAGGATGTCACCTACTTTGGCCCAAAATCAGCCCCCACAGGTTTAAATGCCAGAGCAGAGCCTGCTGGCACTTCCAGCACTTCCTTCCAAGGTTCCCAGCGCTTTGAACAAGACACAGCTTGGCACGAGGAGACGGGAACAACGTGGGTTCCATGGCTGTGACTGCACAAAGCACTCACAGGGCAGGAGCACAGCGGTTCTGAGCTCCATGGGGGCAGTTCCTGGGCTGGCCCTGCTCCTGGGAAACCCACAGCCCTCTCTGCAGTTCCTTCATGGAGGGGACAGCCCCAGAACTCGCTGTGTGTGGGGACAGGTCACCACTGCCTCCCTGGACCCCAGCCCAGGAGGAGGAGAAGCTCCCAGTCACACCCTGATCACTCCAGCAAGGGGAGGGGTCCCTCAGCAAGGCACACAGTCCCACCTTCACCACACTGGTCCTCACTGCACCTGCAGCCCCTCAAATCCCGGCTCCCATTCACTGCAATTCCTCTGCCACAAAACCCCAGGTCTCTCTCAGCTCTCCAACCTACAAACCCAGGGTCTCTCTGTAGCCATCCCCCCAAACCCTGTGTTTCCCTGCAAACACCCCCAAACTGGGGTCTTACTGCAGAGCTCGCCCTACCCTGAAACCCCAATGTCTCACTGAAGCCTCACCCCAAAGTCCAGGTTCCCCTGCAGTCCCCTATCACCATCCCAGGTCTCACTGCAGCACCAACCCCCGTCCCCAAACCCCTGTGTCAGTACAAATCCACCAAACCCTGGGGCTCACTGCACCTCCCACCCCTTCCATACCCGGGTTTAGGGTCTCACCGCAGTCCCCCAAAACTTCACACATTGCTGCAAAACCTCCCTACCCCAAAACCCCAGATCTCGCTGCAGATCCTCTCAAAACTCGGACAGCCCTACAGTTACCCTTCGCTCCCTTTAAATCTCAGCAGAGATTTAAAGACCCCCCCAGCCGGGATTCACTCCGGCCCCTCCCTCCGCCACAAACCCCGGGTCTCCCTCCACACCCCGGCTCTCCCTACAGCCCCTCCGAAGATCCCAGCCCGGCCCCCGGGCCCCGCTGCAGCCTCCCCTCCTCCATGCACCCCAACCTCCCCCAGCCGCCCCTGCCCGGCCCGGCCGCCCCTCAGCGCCCCCCTCACGGCGCCGGGCCCCGAGCCCGGCCCCGTCAGCGCCGCTACCTTGTACTTGCTGAAGCCGGCGAGCTGCTCGGGGCTCACGTACTCCATGGTGGCGCTCCCGCTGTTCCCGCCGTTCGCAGTGCTACCGCCGGTGCCGGTGGCGCTCCCGCTTTTCCCGGGGACGCTCCCGCTGTTCCCGGTGTTATTCCCGGTGCTGTTCCCGGCCCCGCTCCCGCCGCATCGGCCCACCCGGCGTGGCCGTGACGTCACCACACCCCGCCCCGCCCCGATGGCGCCGCCTGGCGGCCGGGAGGGCCCCACGCATGAGGGGAGCAAGAAAAGCGGGAAAAAAGAGCCCAAAAAACACATCTGGCCCTGCGCGGGGTCTGCGTGCAGCGATTCTCCGTGTCCTGGCACCCCAGACCTGCTAAGAAGTCTCCCTCCGTCTCTCTTGGATCCCTTTTAGGTACCAGACAAGAACTCAATGGTATCCCTGTACCATTCTCATCTCCCTAAGTCCTCATGGATTCCCTGTGGGAAGAGACCCTAAAACCCATCCAGCTCCACCCCCTGCCATGGGCAGGGACACCTTCCACTATCCCAAGTTGTTCCAAATCCCGTCCAACCTGGCCTTGGACACTTCCAGGAATGGGGCAGCAACAGCTTCTCTGGGGAAGGAGAGAAAAGAAGGGGAGGAGGAAGAGAGCAAAAGGAAGAAGGGAAGCTAAGACCAATATTGGTCTTCTCAGAGCTCCCCACCTGCCCTTCCATCCCCATCCCAGCTCTTCCCATTCAGACACCCCTATTATGAATGCTAGGAGACCAGCTGTTTGGTGATTTCAGTTTTACTGGGAACAGTCAGGGAAGGGGGCCTATAGGGTGTATGTACACCACTACTGCTCCCAATATGTGTGGAGGAGGATGCCAGTTCTGTCATCTGGCAGATCTGAGTCTTCTCTCCTCACTAAAATCCCCTGGCAGTCACCTGCGAATTTCAGATTCAGGGTCCCTAAGTCACTCCTGGTTCACAGTGGTCAGGGTGATGAAGGGGAGGGATCCTGACTAGAGCTTTGATGTTGTCTGATGTCCCTTCTGGTTAGAAGTGCTACTTCAGCTCTTCACCTGCATGGGGGGTCATGGTTCGTTGTTTTTACGGGTCTCCACTAGATGAATTGCCTCTTCCGTAAGTCCTGTGGGAATCTGACATTATCTTGGAGGAGAAGGGAGCAGTGGGGGCCATACCTG
>VXBN01005309.1:26961-88509 GCA_013397395.1 Sinosuthora webbiana | reverse complement strand
AAAAAAAAAAAAGCTGTTGAAACACTGAAACTGCAGGAAACAAGACTATGCCCTGTGGAATTGTCCTGACACACATTTGTTAGCATAACAAATTACTGTCAGCATATCTTTGGTTTTTTATGATACAAAACAAAATTGTTTACTTACCCACAGTAAGAATTTAACTGGTATGTGTACACGCTTGTGGATGCCACAATGTTGCAACCACCAAGGCAAAAAACACTGGGCATTTTCATGCCCTTCCTAATTCTCCCCGAAATTCCATGTAACTGGAATAATTGGAAAGAAGAATCATATAAAGAGGCATTACACATGGAATCCTATCCTCCTTAAGGTCATGTAATTTCCTTGAGACCAAAAATGAAATTAAAACTGAAAGACAGAATGAAAAGGTGTTTAGAAAGCAAAGGTGGGGTTTGTTTTGTTTGGATTTTTGTGGTTTATTTTTGGGTGGGTTTTTTGTGTGTGTTTTTCTTTTTAAGATAGAACACAGTAAGCACAGAACAGATAATCAACAGATGCGAACTCATATGTAACTGATAAGACTGTAAAGAACCAGTGGACAAGGAAAGTAATGAAAATGCTGAAAATTAGAAGAGTTAATGACAAAGTTTAAAAAAAAATGGATCTTACAGCCTTCACAAAGAATAGGAATATGCTGGTAAAAAGCAGCAGAGGATGAAGTCAGAATAATCAAGTTACCATGCAAGAGTCTTGAGGATTAGCAAAATGGAAGCAGGATTTTTCATTTTTTTAATAGTGACATGCAATGATGGGATCAAAACCACATAAACAGAGCAACACAGCTACTTAGAGCCTTTTCCATTATATATATGTATTTTTCCATACTTATGTATTTAAAATTTAGACAGTGGCATTGCAGCCAGCCACTGATGACACACTTGATGTGAATGACAATGACTCACTGTCACTGACTCTTAGAAGATGCACAACAGCTCAGCAGAAGTTTGTAAATATGCTACTTTTTCAGGTCAGTGAGACCTCAAAAAACACAATGCTCAGTTCTAGTTGACCTACGCCCAAAAGTAGCTGATCTCAGCACGAAGAAGTGCTATATTAGTGTCACTGAAAGACAGAAATCCTGTTTTAGAAGTGCACAGACAAAGCTTAGAGTGTTTCATCTCAGTGGTGGAGTGTTAATACAAGAATTCAACTTCAGAATAAATTGCTAATAGCCTTACTGATTAAACTAAGACAAACTACTACCAACTCAAAGAGAAGTCTCAGTTGTGAAGAAAAGAACTCAAAAATAAACCAAGGTATGAGATTATGAACAGAGCAGTTGTAATAAAAGGTATCAAAATTATGTAAAAGAGGTTCCCAAGGGACTGTAAATTGAATAAAATTAGCAAGATAATGACTTATGCCAATGTCAGAATGTGGCATTTCTAAAAGGGAAAAACTGTTCTGCAGGGGAAGGAGAGTTAAACAACACCAGCAGCTGTAACTAAAATCTCATGAACAGTTAAGCACTGAGAGATGGTATTATAGTGCACAATTCTGAAAGATGGAGATGAATAAATGTTGTTGAAATACAATGGAATAACTTTGCCTCTATTCTATTACTCAGCAATTTTTTTTCTAACCAAAACCACAAGTGAGTAACATGTCATAAATCTTGGTAGGCTGCAGGCAATAAGGAAATCTTGCCTTCAAATTCAAAACAAGCAAATGTCTTCTTTATGCAACAAGAATTAATTTCTTTGGACTTTAGATACCTCTAGATACAATTCCTCTATCTTTGGGGGGGAAGATCATCTTCCAGTACAT
This sequence comes from Sinosuthora webbiana, assembly GCA_013397395.1. Classification (NCBI taxonomy): domain Eukaryota; kingdom Metazoa; phylum Chordata; class Aves; order Passeriformes; family Sylviidae; genus Sinosuthora; species Sinosuthora webbiana. The sequence goes on along the minus strand of VXBN01005309.1, from coordinate 86,718 downwards.
CTGTGGCTTATAATGAGCTTCCTTCAGTATGACAACTAAACGAATCAACACGACAGAAAACACGTTTGCTTGGAGGTTTCTCTTCATTACGTTAAAACATACATATGTAACATAAACACCAAGGGAACAGTGTCCTGAAGTGCCTCACCTGAGTAGTTGCTAATCCATTGCTGATGTTGAAGCCATTGATAGTGATCTGAATTTGCCCACGGTTTATCATCTCAATCACCGCCTCGGCGATGGTGTTCATGGGGATCACGGGCATGCTGAGGGCGGCATTGCCATCGGCGTTGTCACAGCTGTCAGGACACTTCATCTGGGACACAACACACAGGGATCAGAGGGAGCACCACCTTCAGTCCCCAGGACTGTACACGGACAAGAGGAGCTCTCACCTTAACAATCTTGACATCAGGAAGGCTGTCAAGGAATGCCTTCAAGTCAATGCCATTCAAAACAATCCTGTTATCATAAATGTGACCATTGGACTTGAAATCAATGACTGCTTTTTTCTGTCAAAAAAAAAAAACAATGTCAAGAAGTTGATCTCTTACCAATCCCTTACAAGATCCCTTACCAATACTATACTAAGTGCCATTTCATAAAGACACCTATGGAAAACACCAACTTTTCTTGCTCTATCTTCCAACGTACCTTCAGATGGGGGAACATGTTGGCGTGGTCTCCGATAAAGAAAGTGTTTGGCATGTAAGCTAATTTCTCTGAATACTGCTCAGCCACCTCAACTGGTGAAGTTTCTTTATCTGTGATGATATAATCCATGAACAATGCCCCACTGGTTCCAGGATACCCTAGCCACATTGCCTAAAAAAAAAAAAGCAAGCAAGGCTTCATTTCCACGTGCATTGCAAAAATAAAGGCAGTTAAAAATCAATGAATTTTAAGTCATATTTGCCACATACGGGTTCAAGTTCCTTCTGCTTTACCAACTGAAGATCAACCCCTAACTCCAAACTTTCAATACCAAGACAGTGAACAGCTCAATGATACTCTAAAATTGATCTCTCAAGCAAATTTTCCCCACGACGTGCAGCTTGAAGCGAGAACACCAACCATCAGCGATTACAACTTCTGTCACCTGAGACAACTCCTGTAGTCTAAGACTGAGGTTCCTCTCATTCTCTTTCCATAGGCATTTTAAAAAATCCTCAGTCAAAAAATCCCCCCAAGAAACTGTGACATTTATTTTGACTTTCTAAGAGCCTTAAAACTTAATTACCTGAATAGGTGCTGGTCTCAGGGCAAACAATTCATTCCGGGCTCCTTTGGTGTAGCCATTCATATTAATGAGAATGTGAATCCCGTCCTGATGGATGCGGTCTGCTGCTTTTCCATTACATGGTATCTAAGAATGAATAAATAAATACAGAAAGACATGTTCTTTTTGTTTTCAGTCTTCCAGTAAGAAATGTGTTTAGTCAGCAGTGTAACAATGGATAGATGCCAACTGCATAATTTAATTTGAGACTTAAATCTTGTTATTCCTGGTTTTACAAAAGCATAAATTCTCAGCAGTAAAGCTGAGTAGTGGTAAAACAAAAGCCAAAAGCTGGAAACTGAGTGAGGACACCCTCCCCCACAGCCCCTTCTCTAAGGTTAATTAGTAATTAAAGCATGCATAGGGCAAGTGGCATATTCACAAACTAAGGCAGTACAGAAAATCAAAATTAAGTTCAAGAATAAGCCTGTCAAGTACTCTGCAGGGTTTTTTTTTGCCTTGACTTCTGTCTATACTGAAGTCCTGGTCAGTTTTCACACTGAACCTAAGGCAGGCCTAAACGTATTTGCAGTTGTGACATCTTGACTTCTCCACGACATTTAAATATGATTTATCTTGAGATCTAATGTGAGAGTTATTAAATATTTATGTTACTTTTTAATCATCAGAGGTCACAAGATAATCACCATATCCCAGGTAGGGCATAACACCAAAACATCTACAAATTTAAAAATTCTCAAGACTAACATCAGCCTAATTCAAGAAATAATTGCAACTAAGAATCTCAAACTACAGATTCATCTCTTTCTTCATTTAGAAAAATTCAGGTTTGCTAAAAGATCAATGCATAAAACAAGCTCACCTGAGATAAGTCAACAAAATGATTTGCTTCAGCCATCACTTTTACACGGAAGTTTGTCCCATCATCAGGACTCAGGGCATAACAGAACACCTAGAATATGAGGCACCAAAACTTGAGTTATCTATGACAGCTTGTCCATAAAATAACTGTGCTATATAGTGATTTTTAATTACATCTAGTTCCACACAAATCATTTTTATTTACATGGCATTTACCAGTTGAGAAAGAAGTAAAAGAAGAGGCACTGGGCCATTTTTTGATGACACATTTGAACCAGGCCTACTTCTGGTGCCAGAGTATGGCACTGCATCCTGCACAGACACATATCCAAGGCAAAGTAACTTTAACACACAGATCTGCATGAGAATTAAACCTCTTAGAATGCCTTTGAGTCACCTCTGACTTTGTAATTACTGAGAATCATAACTATGAATCAGGTTGAATAGACAAGCTAAGCCTCAGGGAAGCTTTTTAACAGTGACTAGTTATCCCAAGTAGGAAACTGCAAGTGTATCTGAAAACAGCACATCATATTGGTAAAGGAGGATGACATGGGCTGAAGAACTCTTCAAACCCATAAAAAACTCCAAGAAGCAAAAATTTGCTCCTTCCTCATTTAATCACTTGAACCAAGAAAAAAAAAGTGCCACTTATAGCCATATTTAAAGCTTGAAGCATGCCATTTATATTTTTACCTCAAATTTGTCTGGGTTATGCATGCCTGGAATTGACTGCATGAGGTGTGAGGTTGGATGGTTTCCAAAATCAGAGCTCACATAGCCAATACGAAGTCGACCTTCACTGGCCTTCAAATCCTTGGGATGCTCATATGGTGGCTTGTGAAGAACGTTAATCTGCCAAGAAAACAAGCAAGTGTTTACAAACTCAGGAACTAAAATCTAAACAAAGGGACAAAACCCCCTCTAGGAGTTTGCAGAATTAACCTTATCCCACATTCAAGCAAGCAGTCATGGACATCTGTTGTTCCAAACCTGCATTCACGTATCCCACTGAAGCCAAGTGCAGTGCCCACACACTGTGTCACAAGATGTGATGTCTCTGCTCCCAGACAAATACAGACACTGCTACTGCATTTCTGCTTTTCTAACAGTTTCAGTATTTCACCCATGATTATTAAATACACTGATACCACACCACAATGCTCAGGAAGCTCTCAAACCACAAGGGATTTGTGACCAGAACAGGATTGCTGTGAGGCACCACAGCATTTGCTCTGGTCTTTGCTCTCCATCTTCCCCAGGCATCAGCTTGTAACCACTATCTCTGACAGGATGATCAGGCTACTCAGACAAGTCACTTTGACAGAGTGTTATCTTTCATTAGTTAACCAGACCCTCCCACCAGCTGATGGCACGTTTTCAATTATAAATGGCAACCTGCACAAGTTGTCTGTCTCAAAACTCACAAGCACTAACAGCTATGAACATCACATCCCATCTCTTCACGTGTCAGTGACTCACAAAACTTACAAAAGCTAATACTGACAAATCTGAGTATTAGATTTCGAGCAGCAACAGGAAAAGCCCCAAAGAACTTCAATCAGCAACTGGCCTGTATAGAAATTCCTACCTTGTCCAAACAGAGATTTCCGTGTCTCTCAGCAATTGCCTTCCTAAAACTGTGAGAAAGGGGATACAGCATGCTATGATGTGGGTGGACAGAAGGCAGTCTGTTTTTCTCCAGCTGATCAGCTACAATGCTAACCAGCTTCTTCATTCTTTCATCATAGTCTGTCCAGTCACAGACAATCTATAAAAAAAGAAAAACATAAAGATTAGGACAACAGCTTCCTTTGGCCTGTATAAGTTATTTCACAGGTTAAGATTAATGTTTCTTCCAAAAATGGGAGTAAGAACTTCTGTAATTACTGTTGATGACTGTATAATCTTATCTCCTGATTTAAGACTTAAGCCTAACTCTTTACATTTAAATTAGTAATCTCCTGCAGAGGAATCCTAAGAATTCCAATCAAAGCCTCATCTTCCTCACCTGCAAACAGTGGGCCAAGTTGCAATAGGCATCTGGGAAATCAGGTTTCAGTTTCAGAGCAGTACGGTAAGAGGCAATGGCTTCTGGTATATTCCCTGAATCCTGTGAAGAGACAGAAATGAGTCAGCAGGTAAAAATATCCTCAGGGTAACTACTCACAGTGCCCCACCACACTCTTCTAAGAGTGAATCATTCCCATGTGCTACCTTGTGAATCGAGGCCAGGTTGCTGTGGGCATCAGCAAAAGCTGGGTTTATCTGAATGGCACGGGTGTAGCACTGCAGAGCTCCCTGTACATCCTGCATCTCCTTCAAAGTGTTTCCCATATTAGAATAAGCATCTGCAAATGTGGGGCTGATTCTGAAAAATACAGAGAATATGTCATGAACAAGAAAAGCTCCTCCTCCAACGAGAAAACATGCTCATACCCAGACTTTTCCATTTGAAGAGCAACTATGGAAATTACAACACACGACTAAGTCACCTTCTGTACAAATCTAGGCATTAAGAAAGGCTGGGACTCTTACAGGGAGTATCCATTTACCTAATAGCCTCTTTGTAATGCATCAGAGCTTCCTGTAACTTTCCCTGCTGTTGCAGAACACTCGCTAAGTTTGAATGCGCTGCAGCAAACTCCGGAAACACCTGGAAGAAAAAGAAGATGACTCTGTCTCAAATATCTCAAGCAGAGCACGGCAAAAACACCTGTGCATTTATTACTGTATTTCCTTATGTTTTTTTTAGACTAATGTCCTATTACACATTCCCAGCTTGAACCACCCAGCTCTCCCTGACAGTCCACTGTACCTCAAGAGCTTTCCGATAAAGACGGACGGCTTCCTCAATATTGCCCTGCTCCCTCTTGATGTTTGCCAGATTGTTCAGAGAATCTGCGTGAGTGGGACAAAGTCGAAGGGCTGTGTTGTAGCATTCTTCTGCTTCTACCACCTTCAAAAAAAAAAAAAAAAAGAGGCACTGTTAATATAGTACCATTTATTGTAAAAGCACTGTTTATGAGATGTCGTTATACAATCACTTTTAAAGGTTCAAGACGGAGATTTCCTGAATTGTTCTTCCTTTTAACTGGGGTTAACATCCATCTTAACAACTTGCCCAACAACTTCACAAACTGCTAACGGCTGGTGTCTATAAAAAAAGCATTCACTGTCATTTCAAGAAGAAAGAAGTGCTCCTTACACTGCCTTTCTCCTTCAAGGCATTGGCCAGGTTGCAGTAGGCGTCAGGGAAGTGGGGCTGGAGCTCAATGGCCCTCCTGTAGGTGTCTATGGCCAGGTCTATCAGGCCCTGCTCATAGTACACACAGGCAAGGTTGCCGTGCACAACTGCGTGGTTTGGGCTCAAACTCAAGGCTCGCAGATAAGCTGCCACAGCTCTGTAACAAAATAAAGGGAAAAAAAAAAAAAAAAGAGAAGGTGAACAATCCTCCAGAGAGCAGGAATTATTTGCCTTGGTACAGTGTAGAGCAAACAACATTAAGTCTTCTGGAAAACAAGCAAAGCTTACAGCTACTTTTTTTTTAAACACTCTTCATTACTAGGAAAAACACCTTTTTTTCCTTACTCCATTTTTTCCCAGTTTATTATTCAATTTTAACAAGATAAACAGTATCACATTACATCTTTATTCTCTCCACTAACCTACCATTATTTACTTAGACTTAAATCATCACTTTGTTCAAAAGTGAAACCTTTAATTATATGCTCCTATAGCACTATATAAATGGCTGATGTATTCAAATCCAATTGCTAGGAAAACCACAACAATATACATAAGTAAACGTTTAAAAGGTGATGTAAAACCTTTTAAAAGGTGGAAAAACATGCCTCTTTTTGGTCCCCTAATTCATGGTTAAATCAGACACTGCTGAATCAATTAGACTGTGTGCAGTGCACATAATTAACCTGTTCCCTGCAAGCTTTTATTGAATTTGGGGCCACAAGCCACAGCGATCAAAAATTAAAAACCAATTAACAGATGCAATATGGTACACTGCATATAAACAACACAGCTTGGACCTTTTCCCAGAAACAAAGGAGTCATGTATCAGATTAGAGGTCTCAGAACAGGTTAGTTCAACAACACAGCAACACTGTTGCAACCCAAGGCAACAACATGAGGCAGACATGTCACAAATACAGAATATTCAATCAGATGTTCAGCTGAATACCAGCATTCCAGTTTGTCTCACACAGAAGGGAAATTTTAGAAGAGACACACTTGCAAATTATGTTCTGAATCACATAATGAAACCAGAGAATTCAAGCACTCAGAAGGTTTCTCATGCATCTTATTTTTACCCTCCCCAGCCTTAATTTCAAATCTATTTTCATCAGAAACTCTCACTGCAACAAGAAATAACACATTTCACTGAATTTTTAATTTTTATTTAAACAGACCAGTAGCCTGGTCTGTCTGCACTTCAAAGCCATTTGCTTGCCAAGCTTACAGCTGAAGGCTCTGTTACCCATGTCCATAGACACTTTACAGAAGGAACATAATCTGTATCTTGAGACATCTGACAAGCCACAGAGAGCAACAGTAGTGATCTGCTTACCTGTCAAATATCCTTGCCTCCTTCAGAACATTGCCCAGATTGATATAAGCATCCAAAAAATTTGGGTCAAGTGTTACAGCCTGAAAATATTTTTGAAGTAAAAGTTTTGAGCATTCAACAGAAACACATTTTCTATGAAACTGAGCTGCTTGCCGTTTCTTAAAAATTTGAAAAACACAATCTGTAAGCTTTTAAGACTTTATCAATAAGCCAGTAAAGGAAGGAAAACCTACAAACCAATCACAGAGCAAAGTTATTTATCTGCAGAAATGAATGTATCATGTACTACCTTCAAATTTATTTCTTTGCTTACCTATTGAGTTGCACCTACTGCAGAATAAAGTGTTAAGCATTTATCTCACATTAGGCTGATCATACTTAACACTCTGTCTACTGATGCTATGTTGCCTTTAGCTTGTTTTCAGAGAAGAAACCCTAAGAAACCTTATCTGTATCTTTTATCTGCTGCAAAGTACAACAACATTTTAAAGCTTTACCAGTGAGGGAAAACAAGCTGTTCCCAAGAACAAGGAAACAACAAATAGAACATGTGTGTAAGGAAAATTCAGCAGCCATTTACCTAAAACATCTTTGCTCCCTTCAAAACTAATCAGAAGCAAAAAAACACTTCAACTGATGGAAGTTACAGAAGCTGCAGCAAAAAGCTACACGTGAGTACCTGACAAGCCCCACTCTTACAGTCTCATGGGAATTGTTAATTCCAAATTAAAATACTTCATCTATCACTAATCAGACACACATCAAAAGAAAAAAAATCTTGAGCAGCTAGACTTCTTCCTGTAGATTTAAAGCCATGAATTTCAAGAAGAAACTATTATCACATCTTAAATTCAGCTTTAGGGCACTCTAGAAACTTTGGAGATGAGGACGAAATTAATTATAATGCCAATTAGACACTAATTGGAAGGTATCAGACAACTGCTTAATGACACTAATCTAGAGAACTCTGAAGAGTAGTGAAAAATAACCCTGGAGAAAAGGAATTAATGTGTCACTTAAAACTGCTCTTCTCAGCACCAAGCACTAAGCTGATTCTTTCTCTCACACAGAAAACATGCAAAACATTATCATCAAATCAAATTTTTAAAAAATGTAGTCTGGGAAAGAGCTGAAGAACAATTCAATTAATTTTCTCATATTTGACATGTGTGGAGTCCTAGGGGAGTTGTAAGTGTCTTTCTCTAGTAGAACCTAGGCAGTTTGAAACATCAGGAAATTTAAAAAAACAATCAACAGGAGCTGTTAACTAACAGAATCATACAAAGTTCTCCACTGTCAAAGTATTTATCACCTGCAAGCACACAACTGCATATACATTCAAATCTAGCAGTGAAGCTGACTCCCTTAGGTACGTTACCTTTTCAAAGTGATGAATTGCAAGCCAAATTTCTCCTTGGGCATTGAAAACACAGCCAAGATTACTCCACGCCACTGCAAAGTTTGGTTGAGTCTCAATTGCTTTTAAGTAACAGGCCTTGGAATAGTTAAAGAAGAGAGATACAAGGGAAGGGGAATATTTGTAAAAAGAAAAAAATGAGAAAAAATAATTGTTAGTATGCCTTCTCTAACCAGCCAAAAGTGACCCTGCAGTATAGGCTAGCTTGCGCCAAAACTAATGCGCTGCAAACTGTTGTTGATCCTGCGCCAGCGCAAACCAAAACCCAGGTGCAAGCCCACCATTTTTCAGTTATGCTGCTATCAGATTAACATTCCTTCACACACGGGATTGCCACAGAAATAAAATCATCTTCGAAATAATTCAAGTAGTTCACCAGAAACATCTGCCGCCCTTGGGTGCGTAAAAATCAAAAATTTACCGTGTAAAAACAACTTTGCTCTGAAACAAAAATTTTCGAATACTCTAAATCAGATAGAAATTACTTAAAAAAAATTACAAAAAGAAAGAAAAAAAAAACACTACTGGAGAAGGTAAAGCCATTTCTCAGTTTTAAGTGTGCTTGTCAAATGAGATGACACGCCCCATCCACACCTTGTTCCCCCGTCTCTCCAAATACAACTCAACCTCTCCTGCAGCTTCAAAACCTCAAATGACAGGATTGCATGAAGGTTTAGGTCCCTGTAATGCAAGCGCAAGAAATCGCTGCGCATCCTACCCAGCACGGCGCCACGCTATCGCTGCGAACTGCTTGGCTCTAGTGGTTGCCCCAAGGTGCAGTGAACAGCCAACCAGAATCATTAATCTACCAGACAGGCCCACGCGAAAACTCGCATGTTACAATTTGACGTCTGGACTCTGTAAAATGCGTTCAAAGGCCAATTTTCATCCAAAAGGCTTCAGCCTGGAGCTCGGGCAGTGGCCCGATCAGAGATTAATCATCGAGTCAACCGTTCACGGGGGCTTTAATCGCACGCAATGCGCGTTACCGCTGCGCAGCCTTTGCGCTACTGCAGGATCACAGCGCATCATCAGAAGAGCAGAACGCTGCAATCCAAACAAAGAAGAAAAAAGGAAAAAAATGAACAACCGGAAGAGTTAGAAGCTTTTACTATTAACTATCTCCAATTATTTCTTTAAAAAATATTTTAATTTACTTTTACTTTTATTTCTTTGAAAGAAATTTGTGGCTAATAGTATAAAATATTCTTACATTACTTGCTTGTAATTAAATATTTTAAGCTGTTTCTGAAGCCACAAGACAGAAGATTCAGGCATGGAGGCAAATGGTTTTGCTGTGGCAGTTACAAACCCGTTACCATATTTCTCATCATGTGACTTTTCGGTGCGTTCCTTGCTGGAAGAGGAGGAGGAGGTGTGTGTCTGCCCTAGATCCAGGCCTCGAGCTCCCTTCAGCGAGGCACCTTACGCATGGAATAGGAGGTTTCACCCACCTGAAACCTTCTAAATACAATATCAGTGGTGAAAAACCAAAAACAAGAGAGAAAATAAAACAAGATCATTAGTAAGAGTTCAACAAAGCAATTGCATTTTTTTGGATATGTCTTAACACATGGGAATGAGGATAATCTGTCTGTAACAAGGGAGACATGCAGAAGGGAGAGGGTTAATCGGGCAATTGCATACAGCAGGGACTTTTTTTTTTTGGAAGAAAGGCTCTGAAACATCTACAAAGAAATTAAATTTTAGTTCAAACTGTAAGGAATCTGCTGGCTTGATCTTTCAAATGAACTGATAACCAAAGAAACACATTGCAATTTACTCAAGATGTTTTTCCTCGTTTATTAAGTTCTCACAAAACGGAATAACACTTTCAAACTAGGTGTCTCCAGAGCTCTGAAACAAAGAAGTCAGCAACCTAAGGCAGGCGCAGTGTCTTGGCCTATACCAGTCACACTAAAGCTGCAGTGAAGTGCAATTCATGTTAGCTGTCCGCTTGGTGGGCTGAGAACCAAGTGTCTCAAAGACTTGTTCAACTCTTAACGCTGCTACGCAATGGTTTCAACCTGGATCCGACCAAATCAATCAGGCTGCCCTAAGGGGTGGTACACGCATCCAAGTTGTTAAGGAGAAACAAAGCAAAATCGAATTTGGAACCTGCGAGCCCCCGTTACCCCAGAGAGACGCCCGCCCTCCCCAAAATGGTGCTGCAGCCAAACAGACAGCTACGCTCTTCATACACTCCACTTGTGAGCATGCGCGTGGGGCTCGGAGCGACCGCCGCGGAGCCCAGAGCGGCTCTGGTGTCCCCACACTCCTCACCCCGGCAGCGCGGACGCGTAAGGTGGCTTGTAACAAGACAATTTTCTTTCTGCGATCCGAATTTTAACGTGCCAAGAATTTGAAACTCATCTTGGGTGTTCGAATTCTCAGTTTAGGAAACGCACGACTGCTAGAAGCCACCTTTCCACTACAGCAAGTTTTCTTTTGATCAGTTCATTTACCAAACAAACCAGCTTTGTCCTTCCGATTTCTTTATTTTGGGGGAGGGGAGAAGGGAAGACATGAAGAAAAGATATTGGGGGATGGGGGTGGGGGGGTGGTGTGTGTCGCATACTGCAGCTATTATTTACTAGCCTTTCTTCCACTATCAAGGGAAGGGAAAAGTTAAAAAAGAATAAAAATCTTTAAAAGCCAATATTACAAGGTAACATTTGGATAAGTTTCTTCTCCACTTACAAGCCACAAAGGACTTTAGAAGAGCGGCCATTTCAATAGCACCTGCATCGTACAGGGATCTGGAGCTAACCACAGGCTCTCTGCTTGGCACCAGCAGGCAAGCCTCAGATCTGAAGGATTGTTACTTAATTCCAGATGAAAGCATGATGGAGCCCCTGCCCAATACTTCAGAATGGTATCAGATAGTCTAGTTCAGCAGCAAGGCTTGGTAACTTTCCATTTCTTGACTTAAACCAACTTTTTAAACATGGACATGCCATATCTTGCCCTGCAACTACTCTGGGGTGTTTCAGTGCCTTCAGTTTTCAGAAGTTTCTCGGACTGTCTGTAGATCAACGCAGATTTGAAGACTTGGTGCAAAGTTCAAGTTTTCAAAACACTGATGTTTACATGTATTCTACCCAACACCTACCTTGGCTTCTTCCAAGCGACCCAGGGCTTTGAGCAGGTTCCCCAGGTCACTACGAACACAGTACAAGTCCTGAAAAATCAAAATCACACCATCAGCCTCACCATTCCCCACAGGTCTTCAGAGAATTTGCAAGGAACAGCCCAGACCTCTAATGCTTAGTTTAGATTCTTAATAGATACATCACAAATGCAAATTATTTTTCTTGACCTAAGATTACAAACAACAGATAATCGGAGCAAATTTAGTACTGTAAAGTACAACTGTAAAGAATTAAAAAGAAGTGGTAGTTCATACAATTCCTATTATACAGAAATAAAAAACTGAAAACAAATGCCCCTCCAGCAGCTAAGCCCTTTTGCCACATGCAAAGCATTTCAAGCCTCATTTATTTTTTTTTTCAAACCACAACTCCAGACCTGTACTCTCAAGATACACCACTGCCATTATGGCTTTTAAATAGATACATCAAGTGATTTTGCTGCCTGTATCCTTAAAGAAGTTTTTCTCCTGTTTTGCCCACTAATCCATCCATTTCCAACAGCTTTACCACGTTCTTGTTCTTTCATTTGTTTGAAATGAATGCAGAGTCTGCAACAGCATTATCCAGCAGTAAAGACCACAGAGAATGCAGACATTTTGTCAACACTAATGAAAGGATTTACTAACCTAAACAAAACTCAACTCCTGTAAAAAAACCCACCCTCTCACACTATTCTAACAGTGCATCCACTAGTCACACCACTTGGCATGTTAAGTTAGACAAGTTCACACTGGTTTAAGAACACAGAGAAATAAGGTTCTGGTTTCTTGTTGGACTGGGTTTGTTTTTCCTACAGAAAAAGGATTTACGCACATGGGACTAATGCTGCACTTGCAGTACTTTTTATCAAAACATCTGATCAAAGAGCAAGCAAATACCTTTATCATGCTGAGCAATACTATACAAATGTAATGAATATGATGCAAAATAAACAGAGGACAGCAGTCTATTTACTAAAATGTCAATTTCAAACAGATACAGCCAAAAATCCAAACTCCAGATCAATCAATGTTATAGGAGTCATTTATAGACAGTCAGTTTCAGCCTTTAAAACCTAAACTCCTGTAAACCAGCCAACAGTGGAAATCTAACTCAATCTACAGCAGAGATCTTACCAAGGCAACGGTCACCACCATGAAATTTCTGACTTCGTGATAAAGTAATACCTGGTGATTTTCCAAGATCTCACATTCAAGTCTAAGCATCAATTCTCTCACTACAGTACTACCTTAAAGCACACAAAGCTAAATATGGGGCCATTCACTGAAGCTTCTGCCCGCAGAAAAGAAAAACCAAACCTTGCTTTTATCTAAAAAGGTAAGCATGTCACATACACAGAAAAGCAATCAACCTTACTGCAATATATAACTTTTTGTGACAAAAGCCTCTCAAAGATCTTTAAAAATAGTATTAAAGGCTTCATTAAGTTTATGGTATACAGGCTGGAAGGGTTATCTATTGTTCATTCTTTGCAAGCTGCTACTTTAGTTCCTAAGGCAGTAATAAAGAATGGACTTTACTATAAAATAAAGCATTTCTTACAGGATTGTACTGAAGGGCAGACACGTATGCCTGTACTGCTCCTTCCATATCACCTGCAGCCACGAGTGCAGCAGCCAAATTAATATATCCATCAATGAAGTCTGGTTTGAGGCGCAGTGCATGTCTGTAATGTTCAATTGCTTCCTGCAGCTGTCCACGCTCCTTGTACACATTGCCTAGGTTTGAATAGGCTTCAGCCAACAGTGGGTTCTGTTTGATTGCCAAAGTGCTGAAGTGAGCAGACCTGGAGAAAACAGACAAGTCAGCAAATAAGAAACCACAACCCAAAAACAAACCAAAAAAACCAAACAAACCCACCCTGGATATTCAGTCTGTTTATCTAGTTACTCTAGTGAACATTCGTGCTTAGGTGAGCCAAACATACAGCCAACAAATCTGCACTTACAGAGCTGTGCTGTATCTTTATGCTCCCACTTTGAAACTCTGACTGCCCTGGTTCCCATTTTAGGCTGCACTGAACAAAGACAGCTCTCATTTACAGTCAGAAGGGTTCAAGTTGCCTCACCAAACCTGAGCCCAATACACTTAGAAAAAACACTACAGCAATCCCTCTTCCAACATCTGTATGCTTTAAGCAATGCTCCACTTGATAATTCTTTCCAAGAAGCAGGACATGACTTACATGTAAAATTCTGTTGTATCATCACTCATTTTCCCATATCTGAACTACTACAACTTCAATCAGAAAACTATATAACCTTCAGATCACTAAACTCCTTTAACTAAATACGTTGTTGTGCAGGAAACAGTCTCACAACTTGAAGAAAAAACTCCAAGACCACAAACCCTTAGCCTGTAGGTGGAATGAACATTACCCATGTAAATCCTGCCAGTACACCCCAATGTGGCTGACATCCCAAGGTTACCAGGCACAACATGAAAACAACACTACAGTAACAGCGAGGCCTCCTGTCTGTTGTAAAGCCGATGAGTCCAATTTGTATTTCCCTTACCCCAGGAGAATTCCAGAGGGGAGGAGCCTTACCTGTCCAGCCGGCGACACTGGAAGTGAATGGATGACAGTAACAAAAGCACACCAGTGTTATCAGGCTCCTGTCTCCAGAGCTGCATGCAGTGTCTCTCTGCTGCTTCAAAGTCTCCTGCCTGATACTCACGATGAGCCAACTCCGCTAACCCTTGGAAGGAAAGCATACGTTTCGTTGGTTCTGGAGAGTCACCAAAACATTTAAAGGGGGAAAACAAAAAGTTAGATGATGGGAACAAAACAAAAAAACAAGAAAACAACAAAACAAAACAATGAAAAAGAAAAACCAAAAAACATACACAACTAATGGATGAAAATGTTTGAAATGATATGAAACACTACAGCAGGTGACAGTTGGGAATCTAAGATTTTATCTGTACCAGCCATGGCCTCCATCAGCTAATAATAGCAAAAATGCAGACTGTAACGACTGTGAATATTTGTAAGTCAATCATTTTCCATTATTCTGAAAGAGACTCCTGTCATGATAGGATATTTTGGTTCCTAACAGTGGAAGTGCTGCTAACAGAACAATGACTCTCCTCACTCTCCCCCACGACTGAAAATCCTATGCTTGCTATGTTAAAAAAAAAGTTCTAACAATTTAACAGAAAAATGAAAGACAGGAGACAAAGGCTTTAATAAAGGACTTGAACAAAAGAAAGTTTCTCTGTGCAAGTAGTGAAAGCTCTTAAAAAAAAAAAGGCAAAAAAAGCACAATGGGTAACATTCCTTGAATCCTGCATACTCCTACATTTTCTCTAAGGAGTCAAAATCCCTTCACAGAAAAAAAAATGGTCTTGGAACAACAATATCTGATGAGAGACAAACACACACTTCAATGATTATGCAACTGGCCTACAGGAGGAACCATTAAACACACAGGGTACAGGAAAAGGAGTTACTGCTCCTGGAGGCTTGGCTGAAACAGGAGTGACAAAATAGTTTTAGCATTTAATACCCAGCTGTGGAGAAAGAAATACTTAAATGAAACACCACCTGTTTTAGACAAAACAACCAGAAGTGAGAAAAGTAAGTAAAATTTCTTACAAAGTAATAAGCAAGTGCAGCTTGGAAAAAACCCACAACCATTCATCCTACAAAGTCTTTGAATTCTGCCTTTACACCAACAACTCTCACTATTAAAAGGTCTGATTACCTCAAGTGACTCATTTTTCCTCCTGTACTCTGCAGCCCCTTAATTCCATTCATTAAACACTTCCCACCTCATCCTACCGTTTTAAAACTTGGAATCTTAAATGAAAGAGATAAACCTTTCCTAATGCAAGAAAGCACCTCAACACCTGAGCCTACATTTTTGTAGTGAGGTAGTACCAAAGTCCAGAGACTCTCATGCTTTTGTGAGAACTTTAAAGACAGCCAAAATAATCATGAAGAGATTAGGTACAGATTTACTACCTTGTCTTTGTTTTATGAAATTGGGATTGATGCAATTTATTTAAATTACTTTCAGATTTGGGGGTTTAGCACCAGTGGGTTTTAATAATAAGACTGCAAGTCCTCTATAAGCACAGTAGTTTTTCCAGATAATATATTGTTTCTCTCAGTGCTATAAACTGTTTCACAGTGAATTTGAACTGCCACTCATTTTCAGATAATTGACAAATTAGTAACCAAGTATCTTCATCCAGATTAGATTCCTGGTTTTCAAACCCTGACTAAGGGCAAAGTGGACTTCAGGCTGTGGTTAAACCTACTGGCAAAGATAAAAAGGTACAACCTTTATTCAGCCTGAGAATGTTAAACTGTGGCTGAAAACCACATCACTTATAAATGGTGCTGACAGTAATACTGGAACACAGGCTGTTCCTCACTTAGCCCCTGTGCTGGTAACAGGTTTTGCACTTCTGGCAGTCAGCGTTATTTTCAAGTTCCACTGATGGCACAAACAGAGAAACCAGACAGAGGAAGAGCACATCTTAAGAACTCAATTTCCTCTTCAAATGCATTTCAATTGTTCTGGTAAATTTCAAAGCCGGAAAAAAACCCAAAAAGCACCCCAAAACAACCCAAAAGTTTACATTTCAAGACTCAGGACAGCAGCGAAAGCAGCTTTCAATCATGATATAAATGCTGTATTTTGCCTACTTAAAGCAAGAGGTCAAACTGAAGTTGCAACTTCCAGGGCAAGAAAGCAGAAGGTGCAGATTTAACACCTGGGAATGAGAGCTACTAACAAAAGCAACAAAAGAAGAAACACTGACTTTTTCTTTCATTTATCAACTCTATCTGTTTACAAAACAACCCTTTGTCTCCCAGAGATAAGGCAAACTCAGTGTAAAATCGCCAGTCATCTACCTCCAAGCATTTATTTAATAAACCATTGTAAAGGAGTTCACTGAAAGGCAGGAAGTGGACAGCCACCATCACGGAGCCCAGAACGAGTGAAACTTTTAATACCAAGTTGGCTGCAAGTTGAGCAGTGCAAAATATCCGTAAGACAGCCCACGAATGGACGCTCACTGAATCCATTTGTAAAGAAAATAACTGCAGTGATGGATTAACAGCCAGGAAAATCCCTGATCGAGTCTTGCATAAATTAATTCCCGTACCTAGGCTAACTCGTGCTGCCTGCTTCCACTGTGACCTTGGAAAAGTCTGGTACAGCACTGTGACAATGACCTTCCCTGAGGCTTCCAGACAATGCAAGCAAAACAAAAAGCTACACAGAACCATCAGAAAGGCGCCCAAGGCCGTTTTCCCCCCACAATTACCATCCTGAACGATTGCAATACGCTCGTGCTCAACCTTGCAGACACAACCTAGCTCCAGACAAGTGGTTACCGCCGGCTGGGAGGTGCCGGGTAGCACAGGGCTCTCTCCTCTCAGCGCGCACGTGGCTCGTTTTACCCCAGGGATCCAGGCTACAGGAGGATGCTGCAGCCTCGCTGACCGCACGCACAGCTCTAGCTGGGAGGGTACGAAATACCGTACAGCAGCACTGATCTCTATCACCACCGGTTCTCTTCAGATCCCCATCTCCGCACTGCTAGCCCGTCTCTTTCTCCAAAAATCCTCCTTTTCTTTCTGCTTTTCCCAGTCATTTCAGCTCTACCAGCCCCTCAGTTTACAGGAACACCCGAAATCTGGGGGATAAAGCTGTGCTGTCCTTCCATCCTTTCAGTAAGCGTAACACTTCCTTCCCTTGCTCTACAGAGAAAGTCAGATTTCTCCTCCATTCCTCAAGTTCTGGATCTGCGAACAAAATTTAGGGCAGGATCTTTCCTTGATACAACACGCTATTTTACTGTTCAGAAAAGCACTTCAGTGCTCGGCTATGCCACAGAACCATACAACGGTTTGGGTAGGAAGAGACCTTAAATTTATCATCTCGTTCCAACTCCACCGCCGCGGGCAGGGACACCTTCCATTCGACCAGGATGCTGGAAAAAAAAAAAAAGTCCTGCCTAAAGTGCAGCGAGCGATTCTGGGCAAACCAACACACATTTTGGGTCAGGCTTTTTTACCCTACTTCGCCCTCTAACGCAGTCACCTGATAGCCTGATAAATATAGCAGCGAGCCCGCCGCACTCGCGGCTCCCCGCGCCTCCCGGGGGCTGCCCACGGGCAGCGCCCACCGGAGCGCGCCCAGCACCGCGCCGGGGCCCGGGGCACAGACCCCACAGAGGCGGCGGGGCCACCCCCGCCCCGCCGCGTCTGGAAACTTCCTCCGGGCGCGGGCCCGGCAATGGAGGAGCGGCCTCGGGGGCGAGGGCACGGCCCGGCCCCCGCTGTCCCCGGCCAGCCCGTCCCCGGGGGCGCCGCAGCGCACGGTACCTGTGCTGTCCGCCACGTTCCCCACGGAGGTCGCCATCGGGACAGGGGCCGGGGAGGCTGTGGCGGCGACGGCAGAAGGTGAGCTCGGGCCGGGCCGGGCCGAGCTGCCCGCGGTCGCGGCGCGCTGAGGCGGCGCTCCCGAAATGGCGGCGGCGGCGGTACCGAATGGCCGCGGCCGGGACTATCTCCGCGGAAAAGAGTCCGGGCGGCGCCGGGCAGCGCTGCCACACGGCGGGCGGAGGGAGCCGCTGGGATCGGCGCGCCTCGGCCCAAGGTTATCCTTCCGCGCGCAGCGCTGCGCCAAAGGCGGCGGGACTGCGCATGCGCCGCCACCTCCCGGTACCCCCGCACGTGGCCCCGCGGAACCGGCGCTCACCGGGACGGCGGAGCTGGAACGGCGGGACAGCAGAGCTCAAATAGCGGGACAGCAGGGCTCAAATGGCGGGACAGGACTGCTGAAACAGCGGAGCTCAAATAGCGGGACAGGAGAGCTGGAACAGCGGAGCTCAAATAGCGGGACAGCGGAGCTCAGTCACGGGGACACCAGAGCTCAAATAGCGGGACAGCGGAGCTCAGTCACCGGGGCTCCAGAGCTCAGTCAGCGAACACCACAGCTCATGGAGACAGTGCAGCTCAGTCACAGGGACAGCAGAGCTCAAAACGGGGCACTACAGAGCTCACTGGGGCACCAGAGCTCAGTCCCCGAGCACCACCAGCTCACCGGGCAGTGCAGCTCAGTCACAGGCACAGCAGAGCTCACCGTGTGCCCGCACTCATTCACCGGGTCCCGGCCCCACCGGCGCACGGAGACACAGCAGCAAAGGCGTCTGCATCCCCATTCCTGCTGTGTTTCCATCAGCTCCGTCTGCCACACGCCAGCATTCCGTACGGAACCCCAGGGGTCTCCACGAGCTTCCCCGGGGCTCTGAAAATCAGCAGTCTCCCATGAATCGTGAGCCATCCTAAAGGCTCAAATTACCAAAGTCTGGTTTCTAGAAGTAATTGCAACTTAGAAAAAAAGTAGAACAGCTGTTTCTGAAGTATTGGTAGTAGTTAGGCAGTCCCCAAAACGACTCAGGGGTCAGACATCAGACACTGCATTTGTGGTCCCAGAGAAAAAGCTCCCCTTTATGAAATGAAAATTGCCTTACAGTTGTTCATCAACAGCAAGTATTTCATTCTGAGCAAGCATTTTTCCTGACAGACATGCACGTATCCAACAGGCCAGTATTTCTGAGGAATTACTTTACATCTATAAAGACTGAAGAACAAACCATACAAATCTGTATCTGGATTCTGGACCCAGTACAGACTACAACAAGCCAAGGCTGCAGCAGGACACGCTTGTCAAAAGCTTATTTTTCACTGTTTACTCATTCATATAACATGTTTTATAATCAATTAAAATATTATAACTAAAAAATAAAAAATCTTGTTAACACAGCCCACACTGCACTGTTCCTTACGCCAAACTGAGACAAGAAAAATTCAGGAGCCGAAAGTGGCCCAGGATGACAATCATCTCAGGGAAGGGAGTTCATTCATCTGAGTCCAGATCACTGTCTCCTGCGATGGAGTGAAAGTCCTCACTGTCCTCCTCATCCTCAGACAGATGGACCTGACTCAACACACTTGGCCCAGAGCGCTGCTGTTCTTCCTCTTCCTCCTCTTCTGAGATCTCATACCCTCCAATGCTGCTGAAACTTGTGTCTCTTGTGTTGGACTTTGGGTCTGGCTCTTCATAGCTGCCGTAACTAGAAGAAAGAAGAAAATTATTTCAAATGAGCTGCTGATACCAGCAGTTCTGTATTTAACTGCTCTAAGAATTGGCTCGAAGTCCTGTGAACACTAGGAACCACTGTGCATTTCAATTCTGTCACTGGCCAGCTTTTTAAAACAGAAACTAAAGATTCAGTTCTCCAATGAAACAATTCCAATATCTTCACTCCACTCTGATATACTCCAGGCAGGAAAAACTGATTGCTCCAAGAGCAGCTTCTGTCACCTTCACTGCAGACAGAAAGTGCAGAACTGTTTTCAGCCCATTCTCATCTTCTCTAGCACTTCTGCTGACTCCTGTCAAGGTCCTGGGCTGGACTGACCATTGCCTGCCAGCCCAGCTGCCTATCAGCTCTGATGCCTGTGATTTATTAGGCAAATATCAATAATGGCACTAAGAAACTGAATTCCACAAGTAGAAGAAGAACAGAGAATCAAATACTCTAGAGAATGCCTGGAGAAGAGAGACTAGGTTGCTGTTCTCTCAAGATTAAAAAAATAAAGCTGATATTGTTGTACTTTAAATTTTCTAATAATTGAACACCTTCCAAAATACAGAATATGCATATTCCTATACTTCTGGACTTCAACTAAGCAGTTGCAATTCAAGTCAGGAAATGCTTGTTCTTAGAGGGGGAAAAAAAAGTTAATCTGCTAAATTACTTTTTAACTTCAAAGGCATCTTGTAGTTTAAGATAGCTTGTAAAAACCCTTTTTTGTCCTGCCATCAAAAACCACTGTGTAAAAGAAATCATCTAACTTAAAAGAAAGAACTGGGTGAGGTTGTTTTTTTTTATTTATTTAACTGATATTTTTATTAGTGAAAATCTAACAGCAACCCCAAATTTCTGTCAGTAAGAATTAATGGTAATTATGGTTGCAACAGTAAGAACAGTCACAAGATAACTTTAATAAAAAAGTGAGATATTTTTTAGGTTTTTATGACGAACACTTCAAAAATCTTTAAGAGAAGGGACTTTAACAGAATTCCCAGCTCTAATTACCTGATATTGCTGTCCTCCATAACATGAGATGTCTCCCCACCATCTCCTTCATAGGACATCATGCTTTCTTCGTTGTCCATGCCCATCCGTGTGTTCTCTTGAAGGACATGAGGTTGTTTGGGTCTCACTGCGTTGGGCTCCACATCTGAGTCACTGCCACTCTCACTCAGCTGGATAGCTGTGTGATGAACCAATGTTTGGTCACAAATCCATCACTCACATACCCACTGTGTCTGTGTTTAAAGGCTGCACTATTGACTGCAGGGAATGCTGACAAAGTCGTGTCTCCACAAGGCAGCAGAAAAGGTATCTGGGGGGTGACACCACCTACTGAGATCCCAATTCTGATGTCATTCCAAAGCAACCTCATTACCACCATTACACAAAAAGGTCTTATGTCTTGTCTACTCTGAAAAATTCCCTCTTCTTCCCCCCCTAATAATTTTCAAAAGTCATTGCTAAATACCACTTTATGCTTTTCTGCATAAGTTTGTATTAAAACAGAAACAGTCTGAATAACCTCTGTACACCTCTTCCTGTTTGTGGTAATATTGCTTTAACATTAACATTTTACATTTAACATTGATAACCCTATTTCATATCAAAATAAATGTACTTTTACTGAACTACCCATTCCTGGCTCTGTATACCAAATCATACTCCCAGTGTTTTCAGAACCATTTGCAGTTACATTGCACTTTATGAAATGCAATCAACAAGATCTGTTGTTAACTCTGCTTTCATGTCTGTCTGTACTTACAGAATTCCTATGTGACTTTTGTTTTCAGTCCCATTTGTGTTCACCCAGTTTCCTCATCTTGCCCCTTTGGTCTCTGCTCCCTACTGCATGTTTTTGTGATGGAAGCATGAGATCAGCTGGGTCAATGAACAATCAGAAAAGGACACTTACACGAGAAAGGATTATCTCCCTCTTCATCACTCCCATCATCATCATCCTCTCCATCAGACATAAGCAAGTCTTCGTAGAGGACACTGGCCTGGGGCTGCTGGGCTGATCCTTCTTCTTCATCAGCAAGGTCACCATCTCCATCTTCAACTTCCTGGGTCACACAGACAGGGATGGTGAAGATGCAGCAGCATGCTGCCATTTCTAGCCCAGATTTCCCACTCTGTCCACTCTGAAGTATTCCCTCATTTCCCAGTGCTAACCTTTCCGAACTGCATTTCAGAGCCCGTCCCAGGGCAGCAGACACAACAGACAACCCTGCAAGTCAGCACACACACTGTGGCTGGGATTTCTGTAAATACACTCACTGGGGCTGGAGTCTTAGGCTTCCCATCATCGTCCTCATCAAATCCTTCAATATCCACGTCAGAGTCCTCCTCGCCCAGCCTGCCTCGCCCCTGGCGCATCTGGACAGGAACACAAACAGCAATGGCACTGAGGAAGGCACTCCTGGGCATCACCCAGGGGGTGTGAGGGACACCTGGGCCACGGAGGTGGGTGTGGGAGTACAGGAAGGGAAAAGACAGAAAGGAAAATATATGTGTATCACTCTCAGAGCAAGGATCCTTTTTCTCTTTATTGCAAGATCAGGGAGCACAGTCTCCACACACTTCTACCTGATGTGCTCGTCCTTGAATTGGGAATCTCCAGCCTTACAGCACCAGAGTTCCTTGTTAAACAAGTTATTTCTGGAAAATAGCACTAGGTTGTAAAAAAAGTGCTTATTTTCATAATGTATTTTAAAAGCATACAGCGTTTCCCTCAAATCTTTTCCTGTCCTTCTCTTCCTGTTCTTCCCACAGTCACCATGAGTCCAAGATAAAGAGGACATGAAGATTCTGTCCCAAAGACTATAAATTTCTACAGAAAGCTTAAAGACTTTCAAATCTAGAAGGCATTCACAAAGCTACAGATGGCCACAATACTACACAGAACTATTCATAACCAATCTCTGTTTGCCTGCAGTGTTCAGAATAGCTCTCACCAGTCATTCTGGTACCACCTTCAGTCTTGTGGCTCCTCACCTTCTTAATTCTCCTGGTAATTTATTTTCATGGTCCTATTACTGCATATCCTCCTGCTATTCCCTCTCCTTCAACATTTATTTTTTTTTGTTTAATAAAGAATAAAGACTAAGGAAAAATATTCTCTGGTTACGGCAACAAGTTCATTTATAACGACTTAATCCCTTTAACCTGTCTGCTTTTTCTTTTCCTTTTACAACTACAAGGTATCTACAGTAGCAACCATCTCTTCCAAGCTCCTAACTGTCACTGGATGCAATCATAATAATCTAATTATGATCTTCAGAATCTGTACAATATCCTTCATCATTTCCCCATTCAGAATTAACAAGGGATTGCATATTAACCCTCTGTAGCATGAGTCACCAGGTTTCTACTTCCAGAAGTAGTGAAGCAAACAAATACCTGGCCTTAGGCAGATTCTTTTGCAGCTTTTGATTCTCTTGTTCTTTGTTTTGCAGTGTCTCAATTCCCAGTGCTGTTTAATTTTATTTTTTTTTTCACTTTTGCCTCAGAGCAGTCAGAATGAAGAAAATATCATAACTTTTGGAACATAGTCCCTTCTCTGCTTGGAAAACCTGATCTTTGTCACCTGTTTCCTACAAAGCCATTGCCTCCTTTTAGTAATTTGCTCAACTCCCCAACCAGATGAGAAAATGGAGGATTCTGACCTGAGTTCCTCGCTTCCCTGTGGTAGTGATGGGAGTGTCCATAGCAGACAAATTGCTTTCATCTTGATAGAATGAAGCACCATGGGACACACTGAGGGAAGTGCTGGTATCATACAAATCTGGTGGCTAAAGTACAGGTGGAAACAGGAGACAGAACATTCTCAGGCACTGAACTGAGACTGGAACAGTATCTTGAGAGGCAAGACTGGGATTTCAGGACTACATGCATCATTTTGGCATGGTGTTCATATTATTACACACTGTTTCATCAAAATGAGCTAATTATTCTTAAAGAACAAATGGGGTGAATGCAGTGGCTCAAAACCTCAGCTTTGAAGTTTGCCAAATAGCAGATTTTAAAATAGAAGACTGGAGTCTTAGGCTTCTATACAGTGATATTCTACAGAGGCCAAAATCACAAATGGGCTCCAAAAGGATTCAATAAATTTATGGAGAATAGACCTCTCTGCACCTCATGAATACAATGGTCCAGGTGCAATACAGGTTTAAGGGAGCCTGAACAACCAATTCCCAGAAGTAGAGAGGGTTTGCTGTAAAAATGAAAACTGCATGTTTGCATCCACCTACTTCTGTTCCCTGCCAGAGACAGGAGACTTGATTACATCAAGCTTTGGTCTGACTCAGCGTGGCCCTTTTCATTTACTTCCTGCAGTGGGAATGGTGTGGCAGCCCCAAATGCTCCAATCAGAACTGGGAAAAGTCTAACCCATATGAAACTGCAAAGCTTCAGCTTCCAATCAAGACTATGTAAATCACTGTCTCAACCCCTAAAGCTGACACAAGCAAGAAAAAGTGGATTTGGATAAGGTGTTCCAAAAGCCAACCTGCAGTTTGCACACAGACTGACCCCTGAAGAGTTAATGAGGAGCTACATATTAGGATTTTGATAAAGTTCCCTTATAATACAAAGTTCTCAGATCATGAAGATACTGAGAGTCTTAAGAGCATCAGCAATAATTCTTAAATAAGGTAAAACAGGCTTCCTACGAATTTAAACAGACGTGTAAAGCACAGACAGCTCTCGGCTGTATTTGCTTTTTATACCCTGGAGGCCAACCTCTGAAGAGACATATGGGGAGATAAATGTTGGCTGTCACAACTGCATTTAAGAGAAAGGGAACTAAAGCCAAGCAATCTCCACCAGACCTGCCATCTGTGGCAAGTTTGGGAGCGTGGGAAGTGGACTCTACCTCCGGCCAAAAAGCAGAGGAAAAGGGTGGCCTGTAGGTGATCTGATCACCAACTTGGAATAAAATCAGACCAGGCAATATTGCTCTTGGGAAGGAAACCATCAGATAAGAGAATGGCATTTTTGTCCCTCACTTTCTGCTGTATTGGGTTCACCACTGATTCCATTTAATTCTTGAAACATGTCAACAAATAGTTTCAATAACTCATCTCCAAAGACTCTCTTGCAGCCCAATACTTCCTATTGACAGGAAGGTCTTTTTCCATGATACTCAGTTTCAGTACTCCCAGCCTGTTGAATTTGATCATCATTTCTAGCAATCACATTCTGCCTTCCCAAAATGCCGTGTTTTGGGTATTTTTGTGGGGAGAGATGGTTGGGTGGGTATTAAATACTGCCCCAAACCCATCTGTGTCCTGCTATCCTGGCTCAGCCATACAGTCTTTGTATACTTCTTGCCTAAACAAATTCTGAACTCATTTTCCTCTTAGAAATAATCTTTATAAGACCTTAATTTGTTCCTGAACTTCATGCCCTTCTTCATTGCTCTGACTTTGCTAAAATTAAATGCAACTTTCCAGACATAATTACATCAGACTTGCACAGAATCAAAAAATTATTGGTCTACAACTGGGATGAACAACTGCAAAGAAAGCTTTGGTTTGTCTTCCTATACCACAACATTTGCATTTTATCATTCAATTATCCACACAAAGATCTTTCCCAGGACCTATGAACTTTTCCAAATAAACAAAAGGCACATCTCAGACACCAGGATGACATTCCCTGCTTTTCTAGGCAAATTCCAAAGATAATTTTAGTTTCCATGAATTGACTTGTCATTCCTGGTGGAAGTTTTTAACTGATGCTTTTGAAAACAACCGAACAACCCAAAATAATAAGAATTATTTTTAAAAAGGCCAAGTAGCTTATAAATCTTTGCCAAACTGTAAACATTGAAAGGAAACCCGGGATGAACTTGCTGTGTAACACATAGAAAACACCTGACACACACAATTGTCTGCTATAAATAACAATAAAGGTTAAAAAATGTTATTTTCCACTAGAACTGGAACAAAGAGATGTAAAGAATCCCAGCAATGGGGCACAGTTGGACTTTGGTGACCATATTAGGCAGTTTCATACCCACAGCAATGAGCCTTTCCAACAATACCACTACCTAACAGCTCCCTGGACTCCTCTCAGCTCTACATCCACATTTTGTCCTCATGTTCTCCTTACCTGTCCACTGCTTCACTTCTGAAGGTTTGTAAATGCTACACTTGCACAGTCCTCGACCTTCCAACCAACACTCAGCTGCTCCTGACTGTACACAGCTCATCTTTACACCAGTTTTACAACTTGCTTGAGAAAATGTCTCTCTGTCTTAGGTCTCTCACTTTCTGAGGCATCAGAACTGTTTCTTACATTCATTCTTAAAGAGCAAGTGTTAGCACACCATCCAACAAGATACTCTACTAAAAGACTCTACTTCAGACAGATGGAGAACACGAAACAAAGAGGAAAATTGGGATCAAACACTCAGGAGATTGAAACTGAAAGAAAGTGAAAGCCTTGCTTGGTCACTTGCCTGTGGAGTGTAGGGACCAGGGGTCATAGGATCAAGACTTTCCAGATCTGCCTCCTCCAGTGCTGCTTCCTTAGCAGTGGAGATGTCTCTCTCCAGTTGAGTCAGGTGCTCATCATACTAGGAACAAAAAACCTTGCTAAGATTGCAGAAAAGAAAATTCAAACTGTAAATATTCCAGTAAAGTTGTCCACATACCTCAGCTAAAGTCTGGTAACAGATGTTTACAATCTCCTGGGCTGTTTTTGTGTACTGGCTGTCTGATCCTGTAGTAAGAAACAAATATCTTTATACATTCTGAAGTTTTTTCAATCCCAGCTGCCGAGACAGTGAGACAGGTTTTGGTGACACAGGCCCCTAAATCCCAACACCTTCTGATGTAAGGAGAAATACAAAGCAGGGCTCATATCTGGCTAAAATAGCACAACCAGTTTGTTCCAGCATTAAATGTGTGATTTAGGATGCAGGTTGTACCCTGTCTGTCTCAAGGAAATTCCCAGAAACAAATCACTGGATCAGAGATGTGCACTGAGCAAGCAGAACATCCACCCCAAATGTAACTGCCTCATTCTGCACCAGCTGGTAATAAAGCTTCATGTGACAGTGAAAACAGGACTGTTTAAGCATCTCTTTCCTCAGGAAAGAAAAACAATCATCAAGTCCATGATTCACAGCCTCAGGCTTCAACACACTTTGGCAGTACAGGTGCCCAGATGAATTAATTAAAGTACAAAAGGCAGCTGAAGCCTCATTTCCACCACCTACCATTGTACTTAATGCTGTTGGCAAGGATGAGGTTAACATCATCCAGGAAAGTCTCCCTGTTCTGGTATTTGTGTTTGGAGATATTCTGGAAGAGAATTGTCACCCAGTAAGTGATCAAGTCTAAACACCTCTCAAGAAGACTGCTCAGTTCAAGCTACACACCTTGCGGATGGTCTCCAGGTCCATGGGATTTGCAATCACCTTGTAATAATCAGGAACAAACTTTTTGTTAACTGGATGGTGAAACGGCCAAGACTGAAGAAAACAAAAAAAAGAAAGAAAACAGACAGGTTTAGAAAGCTTCTGTGTAGAATTTTCTACACTTTGAGCTACAAATGTCATAAAACAAGTCTCCAGAACTGATTAACACTCCAAATGTATTTAAGGTATTTATAACAAGACCTCTTGAATCCAATCATTTAGGTTCAGGAGGGACACAGAGAAAAGATCTACCAGCTGGGTTTTTAGGCCTGTTGATATCTATTCAACAGTAAGAACATATAATTCAAACCAATAATTTTACAGAAGACTTTTCTATTTAGTATCACTGTTTTCTCCACAAGATCAGCACATTTTGCACGTCACACACACAGTCACTCAAGCCACGTACGTCTGGAACTGCCATCATCTTTTGAGTCACAATGTTGTCCAAAATGAAGGAAAAGGCCACTTGATCATCATCATCCAGGAGAGGATTAATTGCTTTTTCTAATCGAGCCAGTTTATCTTCTTTCTGCAATAGAAGTAGGGGACATCAGTGGCTGATCCTAGACTAATAACTGTACTATCATGATACTCTGTCCCAGAGAGACTCCCATTCACCTCAATGAAAACACTTGTAAATTATAGTCAAAATATAAACCTACAGACAAGATAAAGTAACTAGAGTGAGAAATAAGCATCTGTTTTTTTCAGAAAGACTCACATGGGAACTGTTTAAAATGGTAAAAATTCAAATACTTTCTGGGGTAGGAGGAAGAACTCCTTTAATCTTCTATAACTCTCCCTAAAACCTCGTGTTTTGCTCATGCACATCCTCTACTCTCAGTCTTCAACCACCCCTGACCATCCCTCCCCCTCCATTCTGACCACAACTCATTCACAGCACTTGCCTCTTTTAGCTTTTCATCACACAGGTCGAGCATGGACTGGGATATCTGTGTCAGTGAGTGCTTTGGCCCTGCAAACACACACAGCAAGTGCAGCTTGATTAAAAAGGCCCAAGTCACAATATGATTTATCTTTACTCCTAAAGCATCACTGATAATATTTCTGGCACAGCTAAGAGTATATACTCAAGTATATTCTCAATACACACAATTATTCAAGTTCAGCATGCATTTTGTATGAGAAGAAGTTATTTGTGTAGCAAATACCATTTCTGGCATACATTCTGGTAAAGTTTGAAAAGCCTTTGTAAAGCAGCTGTGCCTGTGGCAGACTGGCCTCCAAGCCAAATGTTCACAGCATAAGTAATGAAATTTCTGTTTCCTTGTGTAAGCCCAGTCAGTGAAACAGAGCTGCTAAGGAAGGCAAAATGGGTATTTAAGGAATATTCAAAAACCCACAGCTTTAAATAATTTCAGGATTCCTCAGGCATGGATACAAGCATTTGCAACAGAACTATCAAAAAAAAAGGATCTAATTTATTAGGATAAATCAGGGATTTAAGTGTCAAAATAATAAAGGAAGCAGCAAAGACACAAAGCCAGTGCTGTTAGTGTCACCCTCCATGCTGCACAGCCTAGACAGACTCAGTGCAGCTAGGTTTTTCTGTCAAATTAGTATATTTTGGGCAAAGACCTTTCTATCAGCAGTCAGAATAAAGCTGACCCCCAATGAATCAGCACTTTTCCCCAGCAGATACATGGTCCACCACAGAATCTATGCTTTTATTTTAAACTAGCTTTCTTTCACTTTTTTTTAAACTAGTTTCCTGACCTTCCCAAATGGGGGAAAAGGTTTATTGTGACTAAGAATCAAAATATGCAAAATCATGACAGCAAACTGTACTCAAAGCTGCATGCTCCAAGGACCTGGCTTCAATGGGTGTGAACTGTTTATTCCTATTTGCATTGAAATATTCATTCAATAAAGCATAATAATGTAATCTACTGAAAACAATGTTTTGTTAGCTATGGAGGAGGAGGGCAGGACTTTGAAACATGGAGAAGTCTTCAGTCATTGAGTCACCCCAAGACACAGACCCATAACTGAACTTCAATCACCACATCACAGTCATCATTTAGTTGCTGCCACACGCTGGAATTCACTTCTTTCTTACTTATTAATTAGTTCATTAACATTAATATAATCCTCCAGGTATATCTGGAAAAATATACGTTCACTATTGCCATCTGGCAGCCAATTTGTTCTGCTTTTACTTGGCTTTTGTTGACTCTAAAAGTTCCACAGCTCATCCATGCACAATGTACGAGCAGAAACAGGATTTCCCTGTGTTTTTACCATTGTATGTGGCACTGTTCTTCACAATGAGCTCCAGGTGCTCCCTGAACTCCTCCCGGGATGGGTACTGCCTCTTACGGACGTTTTCACGCAGGGTCTGCAAATCCATGGGCCGGGTAATGATCTTGTAATAGTCTTTGACAACTTTTGGATTCACAGGCGTGTGAAAGGGGTATGTCTGAGGAGGAAAAGAAACAAATGCTGATTAGCACAGTACTAGCACAGCTGATCTCAGTTTAATCTCCACAGTTAAACTCACACTAATGTATAAAACCTTTACATGAACAGTTCCTTAACTGCACCAGGGATAACAGAATAAGCTCAACCCCACGATGGCAAACACTTTCTTCAACACAATATTCTCTAATACCATTGTAAGAAGGAAAATCTCACAGAGAATTCTCAGATGGTATTTTCGATTGCAGCATGTAAGTAAAGAAACTGAACTTTCAAACTATCATTTCTACTCAAATGTTCCATTTAATCTTTTGATTTTGCAAGTTTCTGGCAAAGTCTGGTCAGAAAAGAGTGAAGTACAAATCTTCTCCAGTGCCACATATATAAAAGCATTACACACTGCTACATTTCATGCATCTTGTGCTGGTTTTGTTGAAAAAAAAATTTAAAAGATCACATATGAGCTTTGAACAGGTATCCATACAAAACTAGCCAAACTCTGGTGTTTACAACACATATTGCTTGAGATGCAGGATTTGGGTGTCATAGCTTAAACTTACATTGGGGAGATCCCTGATGTCATTGATGATGCCCTCCAAGATGGATGAGAGTGTCACCATGGGATCTGTTCTCCTCCGGTGGATGGATTTATGGGGACGCTGAAGAAAAGAGGCAGAAAAATGAAGGCAGTGCCACGATGCAGAACATTTACTCACAGAAATCCCAGACAATTTAGCTTATTAATTTTCTGGGCAGGCATGAGGAGGTTGCACGGGAGGAGTTAAGGGCCTGGCCAGTTGGTACAAACAGGGATGGAGGTGCTGCAATCAGCCCAGGAGCACTTCACTCACATTGAGATAATCACAGTGCACCGTTGTTCCTACGCGACGCTTCTTCTTCGGAGGAAGCTGCTGCTTAGGAAACTTCAGGACCAGGGATTTCCTGCGAACCTCATCAGCACTAGGCACAAACAGAAAAGCACAATACTTTCTCCAGCCCTCACATGAATCAGGACCATTTGTCTCCCCAGTACTGGCTTTGGTTCCATCTGCCATAATACCAAATGCTCAATCAAAATACTGGAATAGATTTATGTAAAACCCTGTCACTGTATTTCTGAGACTAATATGAGTATTCTGCATTAAGCTCTACATTGTTTATTCTTAATATTCCCACCTGTTTCTCTGCTTTTTCCATTACCTCTCAATCAGTTGTTTTCCCAGGACAATTTTCGTTCCTTCTACTTTGATGAGTTCTTCATTGTCATTGTGAATGACTGTTTTTTCCAGCTCTTCCTCCTGCTCCTCTGTCATTGCAACGGGATTTGAAGGTGGGGCATTTGTTTGGTAGTAAAGAGGGCAGAACTTATTAGTCCTCATGTGCCCAATTGCACCACATGCTCCACATTTTAGCTGCAAAAATAGAAAGTGACAGATCAGAATTCATGTATGGGCTCCTAGTTTTGAGGCAAAGCATCATTAAAATCCCTCAGTGAGATCTTTAGTGCATCACTAGAACAGAAAACTTCTCCACTAGCCAAAACCTGTATGGATAGGCTTACTTTCAAGTCTGGACGCTCTTTCAGTTTTTTGGGCTTCTTTTCTGGAGGGCCCTTGAGTTTCTCTTTTTCCTGGTTCCGCTTTAGCCGCCGTAATTGTTCCTGGATCCTGCGCCGCTCCTTCCGCATCTCCTCGCGGTGCTGCTCGTCAAACAGAGCAAACTTCCGTCTGGGTGGGCACAAAAAAAAAAAATAATACAGAAGTTTTCCAGTCTAGTTCATGATTTGCCAGGTACTCTTCTGTCCGCTCAATCACTGCACCCAGTTTGTGACACCCTTCAAACGGACATCCATTAAATCCCTCCTTCTCTCCACAACTACTGCGCCGGGCGTCTACGCTCAATCCTACATTCCTTCATACTGCCAGTGGGATGAAATAAGCCTGCAGGCAAAGTTAAAGAAGGGAGAAAAAGGAGCTCACGAGGGCCTTACATGAACTCCTCATCCTTGGTGGTGCGTATGCGGCAGTAGGCGTCGATGACGGCGGGTTTCCGCACCGTCTCACACCTCACGTACTCCTTCCCGTCCTCGTCCCGGAACGTGCGGTAGATCTTGAGGCGGCGGCCGGTGGCAGAGGAGTTCAGGCTGGTCACAGAGGCAGTGTCATCATCCTTGTGACAGTTTGCTGAGGCTGCTGAAGCTGTTGACGTGAGAAAATGCTTTATTTGCTTCTCATTTTTTTGCCACACTGTAGATATACCATCATTTAAATACAGCATTTTTAATTTTGGCTTAGAAACTTCCAAGATGCACATTCAGGAAAATGTAATTCATGAAATCCTTCCCTTGCTTGTTTGTATGCTCTTATCATGACATAAAATCGAGCTGAAACAAAGATGCCTAATTATCCAAACAAAGATACCTAATTATCCACATATATAAAGCCAGAAGGAACAGCTACAGTCAATGAGGACCCACAGGTGCAACCTGCAATGCAATTGCATTCTGGCCCTGCAGATGGATTAGTCACAGTGCTTTTCATCATGGGTATGGTTATCTGCAGAAACTGAGGGTCAAGAATTATCCAGTTTTCCAAGGAGTGTCCCAACCAGTGTGTCAAGTGACCACAGAATCTTTCCAGCACCATTCACAATTCAGGTTGAGAGGTTTTGTACAAAGTAACACTGGATATCTTTTCATGAGGTATAGTCATCAAAAATCTTCCATGTATATCCCTTATAAATGATTCCAGTAATTATTCCCAATTTGACAATAGAAGGCAATAATAACATTGACTCAGATGCAGAGCTCAGCTTTGCTCACACATATTCAGCCAGTAACAGTGGTCATGGGCAGCCTTCATGAATTTCATCCACAGGTCAAACATTTTACCAGCCAGTCAGGGACATGTCAAGTTCTCTGTTGGAATTCACTTAAAACAAGCACATCTTCAGGAGATCCAAACCTGGCAGCTGCCCAATTTACCTCCAAATATGCTGCCACAGCACACAGACACTGCTATCAGCCTGCAGACTGTGCCTGCTTCACACACAGAGCTATGTGTAAGCAGAAGATCCAACTACACAACCATAAGATGGTTGCATGAACTATGTGTGAAAACATATTGAGAAAAAATACAGAAAAAACAGCTTCCTCTGACCCACCCTCACTCAAAATAAATAAAAAAAGGAAACTTAAGCAGGAAGCAGCAACGACTAAAGAAACATGCTAAAGAAATACCAGAGTAAGTTTATAGATCAAAATAAACAAAAGATACGAGGCAAAGAATACACTTCACATGCACTTTGAGCCATTAAGTGCTCAAGACAAGGAAGAACCCCCAGAGAGGGAAAAGCCCCAGATAAGCATGTTTATACATTTTCCCTCAGGAATCTACACTCCCTTCAGAGGCCAGCACACTTTGAGGACTGACATAAAGCCCTGCATCCCTTCCCAGGCACAATTCTAGTGGTTGCAGTTACTTACACAGCCCCTTTTTGTCTCTCCTGTCCTTTTTGCCCCTGTCTTTGTCATTGCCACTGTCTTCTCCCAGGAGCATCCTTTGCAATTCCTTCCGTTCCTGCTCTTCTCTTTCCCGAGAGAGCTGAGAACTAGTTTTCTTGTTCTGTAACATATTCTCAATATTCTTTCCCATCTCTTCAAAGTCACTGTCTTCAGCTGAACTGCTGTCTGTGTCTGTTGACAGGATCTCAGTGGATTCCAGAACCCTAAAATAGGAGGCATCCTGAGAGTCAGTGAATGTTGCCCTCCCAAATTAAAAAAAAAAAAAAAAATCAGCCTGTCATCTTCCCAGAAATACAAAGGTAAAAATGATGCAAAGGTCTGAGAATTAATGATACAAATCACTACTACAACAGGCATCATATTTTCCCTTCTCAGCATTCCTTTTAACCCTCATATCTAAAAGATCAACCATTCCAAGACCATCTTCTCCAAAAAGTTGAACTCTTCTTCATCAACAGTACTTTATACCCTCACCACTTTCTGGTCTCAGGCCAGAACAAGGAATAATGCATGAATTCTTCTGGCAGTTCTGAAGAACAGGGCATAGAATTGGTACCTGCTACCAGAGAGAGAAGGCAAACTGCTCATAACAATTAAAACAAAAAAAGGAAAGGAAATAGGGTTATGAACTACTGTGGAACTGCAGAACATCTCATGTTGTGACTCTACAACACATTCTACCTTTCCAGAAGGTCTGTGACAGCAAGACACTAAACCTGAGGGTTTCTATTACCAGCCAAAGGCCTCTTTCTTAGTGTTCTATTTCCTGGGCCCAATAAGTTGAATAAACACCTACATCACCACCACATATCAGCAACCCCAGGCATGCACAGTGCTGGACTTTTGAGGTGGAGACAGGGTGGGGTTCAAGGCTGTGAACATCAGATAAGAACATACTTATTTTGTAAGTCGAAGATGCGCTGACACTCTTCTTTGTATCTCTCCTGATGTTCTGCCACAGAGAAGCGAGAGCCACGGGCAAATTTGCTCATGGGCCCTTCCCCTGAGCGCGCCTGCTCTGTGGACATGGTACGGACCACATCGATCACCTCCCACCGGGACAGCTTCTTGATCTGGAAAGAGGAACACAAGGAGTGGTTTAGAGACACACAGCTGAGGTACCTGGCTGTGGATCTCAATTCCTCTCCACACATGGTCCAAAGTAGAAATTTATACATCCTTTCCACCATCAGCTGCTAGAGCCATGAGTGAAGTGTGCAGCCTGCTCTGGGCTCACACTCACCTCCTCCTCAGGCACTCCAAATTTCCGCAGGAGCTGTTTGGCATTTTTGAGGGAAAGTCGGCGCAGATCCGCGTCTGTGCCAGTCACTGTCTTCTTCACTGGCTGAGGCTCTTTATCGTCCTGTTCAGAGGAAGATTCGACCTATTACTGTCATAGAAGTCTTTCCTAGGCTCATCTGATACCTTCTCTTCCTTATGTCCCTTATTTAGTCCACCTCTCCCACATGACTTCCCAGCTATTGCTCCTTGGGAACTCTACCTTCTGCTGGGTTGGTTTGTTTGGGATCTTGACATAAGAAAATCCTTCCCCACAACCAGTGGGATCTGCGACACCAGTCACTTCTAGGAGGCACTTGCCCTTCATAGCAGCAATGAAGGCTCGTGTGGTGTTCCAGGGAGCTGTGCGCACCTGCCAGCGAGAAAACAAACAATCATAACCCTGTCACAGTCCAAGCTTTTATCTGGGAATTCTTCCAGTCACACTGAGAACTTTTTAACTGACACAATGAGGGTGAATTCATTACTTTTCTTGATCCTTCAGCTGCCCTGATAACACTTCAATGAATAACCAAAGTGCTAAGGAACAGACAAAAAGGCATTTAAGGTAAAAAAAGCCTAGTCCTGAAAGGACCTGCAAGAACAATCTCCAAAGACAGGTATGAGCTGCCAGCAGAAGTTCCCAAGAAAGTTGTGTGAACATCTGAACCACTCAATCCTATTTTAAATATGTCCTTTAAATATAAAGACCTCATTTTTCTCCTGCCATTCAAATTTATATACCAGTGTACACACTCATGCATCACTCTGATGATACCTCATCATCGATCTTCATTTGGAAATCCTCTTCATTCTCCTCTTCTGGAGCAAAGAAGGATTTCTCCCCGTAACCTGCATCCTGCAGAGGAACATTAGGGAAAAAATGAGAAGCTGAAGTCTCAAAAAGGTTACTGGAGACAGAATTAGAAGTGTCTCTGTGGAAATTTGCCACGCTGAACAAGCAAACTTCCACAGACAGTTGTCTGCAAGATTCACAGTGAGCAACAGTAGCACAGATGTCAAACTGCTCAGTATTTTGACAAACTCCATAACTAAACAGTCCACTCAACTTCAAAAAAATAATCAGTGTCTCTTACAGCCACCTGCTGGTTAGTTTCTGCAGTAGAGCTCCAGGTATAAACATAAGCCCTTTCTTGTACCTTCCCTTTGGTACTTTTGAGCACAGCTAATTCAATATTCAGCTAATAGGTGGTAAGAATACACTGTTTCTCGCTTTAAAACTTAACTCCCTTTTATGCAGCAGCAAACTTAGCAACTGACACAACAGTTAGGGACCTAATCTGCCTCCTTTATTGCAGAATTAGCTTTAGGCAGGTGTTACTCAGCCCTCACAGGGTGTCAGTAATTTGCCTTGGAGGCAGGATTTACCTTGAGCCGCTGCTCAGCTGCGATCATGCTGTAATAGGCACAGCACTGCTCTGGGGACACCATGGCTCTGATCTCCTCCTCTGTTGGCAACCTGAAATCCGGCTTTAAAACCCACCAGTTTGAGTCCATCCCTGAAAAATGCACAGGTCAAACACTGAGTCGTTTCCCCGGATGCCATCACAGTCCCAGCTTTCATTTGCACGTATTTGCTTGCAAGACACAGCACAGCCACACACAGAGGGAAGGTGTCTTTAATGAGTAAATCACTGCCCAAATGGTTATTAAAATGTCTAAACTGTAGTCACTTCTCACCATGAAGCACACTTGTGCCAGAAGAAAGTGCACATTCTTAAAAATTGGAACAAAAAACCCCCTCCCTGTCAGATTACACTTCAGTTCTACAAGTAGATATTTTCAAGAACGGTTTATCATGAGGAGACATTCCCTCCTCCTGCTCTGTTTGGAGCTCCAGGAGCAGCAAAGGATGGCTGACCAGCACACCAACCCCCCGAGTACCTGTGCGTTTGAAGTCGGCACAGAGCTTCAGCCGCTTGCGGATGCTGCTCTCGGAGTGGGAGGGAAAGGCCTTCTTGATGTCCTCCATGCGGATCCGCCGCGGACGGTCCCTGCTCTTCCAGAACAGCCGGTAGATAAAAACCTACAAAACAAGACCCGTTTGTCCAAAGAAACCAGGAAAGACAGCACAAGACGATGTTTCTGGTGACTGCTTCAGACTTCCTACTTGAAAATCATTGCCTCTCATTAGTTTACCCAGCCAAGTTTTCCAAGCCACGCGTCTGCTTCAGGTTCGGCTGTTTTTGAGAATGAGGCGCGGAAAAGTTGTTTGTCTTGAAAATTTGTGTTGTCACGTTAGAAGGATTCACGCTTTAGTACAGGAATTTTCCTGCTCTGCAAATACCTTCAGTTATAATTTTGAATTTAATTGACAGTAAATTACTAGAAATTTTCTCCAAAATCAGAACTGGGAGGATAATTATTGAATGCTCATTGATAGTCCTAAAGCTCAACCACCACAAGACCTATGAAGCAACTCTAATTCTGTGCTGTTTGAAAGCACAGTGAAAAGATTCCTTAACTATCTCTTAGTAAAACCCATCTAAGTATCATTTTACACAGCACAACCACTTCAAAACTCACTCTAACTTCTTCAGTTTCATACACTTATATATGATCTTGTAACCTTTTATTCTGATTATAAAAAGCCTTTATGATTTACTTATCAGATAGGATGCCATGAAAACAGAAGAGACATTTTATAAGTCTTTGGTTAAATGAAAACCAAAATGGCCTGTCTGGTTAACATCCAACTCTTGCAGTGCTCTCACCTCACAAGAAAGCAAACAAATGAAGAAAGGGAGTCACAGCAGGACACTGACATTCTCAAACCAAGACTGTCCACTCGAGGCCTACGCCAATGCCACGGGCTTGCTCCAAAGAACCCCCAGATTCCCAAATAATCTCTTATCACATACCTGCAGGAAGTCTCTGATATGTGTGTTAGCTCGCTTAGAGTTGGGACCAGGTACTTCATAGAGGGGGCACTCCTGCCCAACTACAAAAATATCCACTAATTCTCTAATATAGTAGCCTTGTCGTGTCCTGATGATCAGGAAATCTGTTTCAGGCATCTTATGTAAATAGATGGGGGCCCGGAAAAGATTGTTCTCAAATGCCTGTTAAGAGAAACAAATCAAAGTTCGAAAGTCAAGTTTTGATCAAATCTTCTGTGATACAATCTACAAAAAAGATCTTAAAAAAACCCCACAACACCCCAAGGTTCATTGCAATGGTATACCATCACTTATGTCACAGCATATGTAGATGTGTAGTAAGCAAAGAGACATAAACTGGAACTGAAAACGAAGCTGGTTTCTTTCTTGGAAGCTGAGCATTATTTGTGATTGAATAAACAGGGCTTGTAAAAGGTACTCTGCCTATTACACCACATCCAACTTATCTCTCTTTTAAACGTAAAAACCTTGTTTCTCACCTGCAGTAACTGGCCTGGGTGCAGAGAACCCAGGAAGGGAGAAGTGTGACAATAAACAGTCTCTCCATATTTACAGTCTGGAGCTCCTGGGTCTTTGCCAGGTTTCTGGAAGGTACAATGGAGGTGCTGTTAGCTCTCAGTGAACAGGCAGAGGGAAATCACTGTCCAACAGCAGAGTCTGCATACTCACCCTTTTGTAGTAATTTTTAATCTTTGTTGCCATGCCAACCTGCATCATCAGAGGGGCATTCTCCTCACTGTACTCAGCCAGGATGAGATCTCCATCCTTGCCCGTGAGGTCCTGTGGCGTGCGCATGAAGAACATCTCCCCCCCGCCGGAGGCCTGGCGCTCCTGCTCCCTCATCTGCCCAGGGACAAGGGACAGCGTCGGGAGAGCAGCTCCTCCAACAGCCCAGGAGCCACAGCACACCCAGGGGCAGACAGGAATGACTGTACCTTGGCTTTCTTCTTGATGTGCTTCAGCAGAGGCTGCACGGCGTGGGGCCCGGGCTGGGACAAGGCTCCGAAGGAATATTTCTTCAGGGGAGGCCGATGGAATTGTCGCAGCTTCATGGGACCCATGTGGGTGGGGAAGAAGGGCTGGCGGAGCTCCACTGCTGGGATAGAGTGCTGACACAGAACACAGCCTGGGTTAAGAGGGACCATGCACCACCCCAAAAGTAAGACCATCCCTCCTATCCTGTGAAACCTTAAGTAAGAGAGCCCAGGGATATTTTTAGGTCTCCTAGCAGTAAGACAAGTTCATTGAAATTCACTGGCCTTTTGACAGAAAAGTGCTAACTTCTGTATAAGGATCTTTCCTTTGTATACAGAGATGACTTCAATTTTGCTATTTCAAATGATTCCAAATGATGGGATCTTGTTAGTAACTAGGAATTGCATGTAAAGCCCATTATCCCCATCAGTGGGACAGAACTTCATTTGGAATTACATAGTTTTCCCATTACAGAAGATGCTGGAGTCAGATGAGGTTTTAGAAGTCACTGAATTCCACAAATCAGAAAAAAAAAACCATCACCTCCTCACCGAGGGCTAGTGAGCAGTAATTCAAATTCATCAGACTAAATTAATTTTATAATATTCAGACTAAGACACACAGTAGCAGCAGAAGTACAAACTGCATCTCTTTCTCCCCTCCCACTATTGGTTTACAAAGAATACTACATCATAAGACACCAAACAAAAGCATGGTGAGTAGGACACAGCAAGATTAAGCAACTAAAGCTCAGTTTGGTGGGGCAATCAACAAAAATTAGTTCAAACTCCTAATTTTAACTGATCATTAAAAATATCTCTCATGAACACTTAACTGACCTGCTGTACTTTAAATTCTGTTTTTCTACACATCCTAAGTCCTACTCTCAGCTACAAAACCTCCTACCAGACACTCAAGCTCTCTCACTCACAGTGAAGATTATTGTGACTACCTGGATGATGTTGCCTCCAAAGGTTCCTCGAAGTCCCTGCTGTTTGGGGTAGTAAAACTCATCATTGGACAGGTTCCAGGGATCCTTCACCTCTGGCTGAGACATGTTCTAATCCAATTTTAAACACAGAGAGAGAGGTGTCAAAAAAACCCCAAAAAACTCTCACTCCTTCCTCATCACTCCTAACCCTTAAGATGATGCTAAAGCTTATGCTGACCTGCTGTGGTTCTTCCTTGATGACACCTGTTTTTCCCAACAGGATCCGACTCTTCTTTAGAGAGGATTCTTTCTTATTCTCCTTGGATGGAGAGTTCAAAGTCATCTCTTCCTTTTCATCAGGAATTTCTAAAAGCACAAGTTTACATCCCTACCTTCCCTCTTCAAACCAACATCCATGCAAGTCAGTTTAAGACAGTCACTCCTAAAACACATTGAGTCAGATTAATCATGTTAAATTTAACTTTCAAGGCATAAATTTTTGCTTTCCTGTCAGTGCATTTAACTTGGAAGGTGAATGCGTACACCACACCAATAAAGGTTATTAGCATTGGCACCTCCTGCTTAGGCCTCTGACCTGCAAATTAAGTTCAAAAGCCAGAACAAAGGAAGGCCATAAGTATTGCCCCAGTTGATTTACTTCCATTAC
Organism: Sinosuthora webbiana; assembly: GCA_013397395.1. NCBI lineage: Eukaryota > Metazoa > Chordata > Aves > Passeriformes > Sylviidae > Sinosuthora > Sinosuthora webbiana. The sequence goes on along the minus strand of VXBN01005309.1, from coordinate 47,169 downwards.
AGTGTGATTATAAACCCTTGCTTTCATTTCCCCCTGTCTTTTCCCACTCAAGTCAAATTTCTGGATGTCATAAACGTACCCAGAATTATGTTTTCATCGTTTGGATCAAGTGTTAAGACAGGGGGATCCAAGTAGGTTTCCATTGCCTGATCATCCCAGATGATATTGTCCTCCCAACGGCCATACACTAACTCTTCATTATCAATTGGGAAAATGGAGTACCAGGGCTTGTCTTCATCCAGGGAAACTGCAAAAATCATGAAGTAGAACCCTTGAGAATTTTATACATAGCCTTGGCAGAAAACTATTTCAGATCTCACCCCCACATCTTACTCCCTTTACCTTCCCCATCTTTCAGGCTTCCTGAGGCAGGACCTCAAAAAGACAAAAGAAAACTGATCTTGAAAACAACGAGGAAGTAGAGCCCCACGTTTGTGCTTTACCAACGATCAGAGATTTTGCTCTATTGAAACACAGCCTCCAGAACGTTTTAGAGCAAACAAGCAGCCCTTCTACCACAGAAATGTGTGTCACATGCACCTATTCCTGGGCCATTACCTTGCTGTTCAGGGGCCTTTTCCTTGCACTTTGCTATGCCCAGGACTCCTGCTACATTGGGTTTCTGTGCTAGAGGAATTGGTGAATTGAGCAAAGAGCCACTGCGGTTCAAACCTAGAGAAAAGGAAAACAAAAGCAAGGTCAGCTTGAGTAGGAGGGTCAGGGGGCACTGCAGTGCCCTAAACCAGGACTGGGGGGTTGCATGGAGAGTGAATTTCAGCCTGATGGACCCACTGCTCATATCCCAAAGAGTGACAGGTGTCATTAGAACTGGGAAAGCTTAAAAGAACAGACTTCACACAGAGCTGACTGCTGGAGTCTGCAGCCCCTTCAAAGAATCTCCAATTCACCCACCCAACGCCACAGTGTCACGTACTCACAGCTGAACACTAAAGGATTGACACTGGTACCAAATAAAGATCTGACATTCCCGTTAGTCTTTCCTTGTAGAAGCACAATAAGATATAACAAACAGAAGACAAACATTCATTCTATGTGAACAATTTCAATTTAAAATGCATCCATTCTAAGAGAAGTCTGAGGCTTGTAGGAATTGTTACTTGTTACAGAACACCATTTTTAGTTGAGGAGAAACTTCTGAAGACTTGGACATAATTCTTCCAATTAAAATTAAAAGTAAACAAAATTCCACTAGCCTATAAGAAGAGGAAATCCTAAGGGTAGCTTCGTTTGATATTAATGTAGATGGGTCCAGCAACTGGTACTTCCCATGAAAAGAAGAAAGAGCTGGGATGGGGGTTTTTTAACAGAAGTGACCTACTCTGTTTTTGGAAAGAAACCAAGTCTCAGAATTCTCAGTGGAGCTGTGATTTTTCCAAAAAGCATTCCCTGATGGGGGGAATTATGTTCTACATTTGAGACACGCAACTGTACATGCACAATTTTACTAAGTGCTGCAGTTGAGCATGTAAGGAGTCAGCTCAACTACAGCAAGTAAAGTTGGTGTCTGACCCCTGGTCACCTTGTTGGGCGTTGTATGCAGTGGCATTTCTGGTCATGCTGGATGGCAGCCAGCCCGCCAAGCTCGCACGCTGCGTCTTCGTCCCTTTGTGCTTGACATCCTCCCCATTCCAGATGACATCGTCCTCCCACTGGAGCTGTGTCACCATGAGGAAGTGCTCATCAGCTAGCAGATCATCCTTCTCCCTTGTTGACTCTGCATCCTGGAAAGGAGCGATAACTGTTGGAAGATCTGACTTGAGAGACATCCTTTCAAACTAAAGGAGGAAAACTCAAAGTCTCATTTTGCACGGCGCACAACAATCCACCAGCCCACCACCAGACTGTTGTGCAGCAATCCCCACATCCATCTCCACGCTTTGCCTCACGGCTCCCCTCTCACCCCCTCATCTGTGTGTCCTTTATCCTCCTCCTCGTTCTTCTCCTTCAGCTTGAAGCCATAGTCGAACCCACTGCCGTCCTCGGGGATGCCCAGCATGTCGTACCAGAGCTGGGCGGGGCCGTAGCGCCACTCGGCCACCTTGGGCTTCGTGTCTGTCACCTTGTCTATGTCACCAGTCGACTGGGAAAACTTCGACTCCACGGGTGCCATCATGGTAATCTGAAGCACAGCAAAGGAGGGAATGGTTACACTGGTGGATTATCTAAGTGTCAGTAAGAGGTGTCTTCCTCCCAAGTTTCCCAGGTTATTCTCATAGAAGAAAAGCGTTTCTAAGAAGTTCTTTTTCATACTTACTAGCTGCCTCAAGAATGTTCTGCAATTAGACTTCCAAGAATAGAGAGATTTCTTCTTGATACAAAGAGGGAAAGCTGTCCTATTGATTCTGTACCACGGATGCAGCCTTCTCAGTAAGAACCACCTGAAGTCACTGACTAGTATTTGGAGAAGAGCTGCTGCCCAGCTGGAGTACAGGCCAACTCTGTTCTCCACCTCTCTTTTGAGGGAAAAGCTCCTTCCTAAAAGTCACTGTCCAATCCACTACTACCCCCAGCACTAGCTGGTGACCCTCTCTAAGTCTCAGATATCCCACCTCATCATCTGAAAGGCACTGCTCAGGAGGGGGAGGAGCAGCAAACTCATACTCCCAAGGAGATTTGCCTTCCGCTCCACTCTCAACCACAACTTCACCCTCCTGTATCTGCACTTCCTGAGCCAACTCCCGATGCTTCTTCTTGCGTTTCCTCCGGGCGCTTCGCCACACCGACGGAACGTTCTTCCCAGGGCCAAAGAGACGCAGGAAACGCAGCACCTGGAGCACGAAAAAAACAGAGGATCAGATTAAAAAAGACACTGTGGAATGCCTGCCCTCACCTGAAGAACAGTAACGCAAGAGAGCATTCTGAAATTCAGAAGCTTGGCTTGTGGTACAATCCCATTTCCCAATGCAATCAACAATCTCTTGGTTATACTTGAGAAACAAGTTTCTGATCCTTCTATTTGATGGATCCTTCCCTTTCAAAAGGATATATTCTTAATTTCAGACACAAAGAAAGAGGGAAGAAGGACTGCCTTTACTTATTGGACATGTGGTTAGAGACCACCTGGCAATAACTGTTTTTCATTCTGAACGATCCACAGTCTTCAGAAAGACAGATGGAGGTTGAAGACGAGTTGATAAAATTATCAGCAAAAGAGACAAGCTAAAAGAGAGTTATATAGAGATTTCTTAAGCAAACAGATAAATAATACGGTCCAGAAATAAAACCCTTATTTTTTATTTCCATTATAATGTAGTTCCCCTACACTGCATACCTCCAAAACCTGCACTAATGGGAATGATACATTTTCTCTCCTGTTCCTTCTATGGGTATGATTGCTGGTTTTTAAACACTTAAATTTATTTTCTTCTAGTAACTCTTTTAAAGAGATAAAACATTATTTCTAAATTAACTGAAATATTTAAGAAACAGGAATTAGCACCAAAGATTTACACCCTATTAATGTTCCCTGTTAATCTGTTTCACTGATCTGCAAAGGAAATGTTTATATGATCACTCTGTCCACCTCTGCCTACATTCATGTAAGCCTTCTTCCCAAAACTACCACAGATTATTTATGAAGCCTTTACCCAGTTTCAATGAGCTGTCATGAAGAGCAAAGGTCTCAGACATAGAGCTACTGGTTAAATGGACACAAAAGTCTGCTTCTCCACGTGCTATTTTAGGATGTTTCACCCAAAAATACAATGCTGTATTAACATACACACCAACCCATCCTCATAGCAAAATCTACAGGGCTTTAGGCTTTGCCAGCTCTATTACACACGAATTAATCATGGCAAGTGCTCAACACTAATTGCTTGCACTGATTTCTGCACCCACTGGGCACAAACAGCACTGAGCCAGTCTCTGACATTACGTGTTGAGCATCAGAGAAATGAACACATCAACTGATACAGGAAACACCAAGTTTGCAAAAGCCTAGAAAACATTGAGAAGGGAAACCTCTGTGCTAGAGCCTCACCTAGATTACCAATACACAGTGGTCAGCTAAATCATTAAAACATGACATTTAATAATGCAAATTATCCAGCTCCTTACACAAACTCTGAGGCACACATAAAACAAGTTATCCTTGTCCACAACTATCTGTTTGGCAACTATAAGCCCATTTTCGTTGTCCTTCTCCTCCTACCTTTCCCCTCTTCTTAACAGCTTTAAAACTTCCAAAATAATTACTGAAATACATAAAAACTGCATTTTCTATTTGGGAGCATTTAGGAAAGAATTGTAATGGATTTGCTTTGTGTAAAACCCAACCATTCTTTGAACCAACTTGCTCTGAGGTGATTTCTGATTTATGCTCAGAGCAGTTTCAAGAGAGAATTAAGTAAAGATACAGATCACAAATTGTTACCGGAAAAACACACCAAGTTCAGGACAGCATAAAAGGAGGAGCAAATATTTACCAGAAAAGCCAGAAAACAGACAGATTAGCACTGTTTTTTAATCATCTGGCAAACGTATCAAATCAACAGGCCTTTGCTATGGTCAGCAAAACACTCGCACCCTGATTTATAGGACACTTTTTAAGAGATTCCTGCAAATGGCAGGAAATTATTAGATAAAAAGCAATCTGGAAACAGCAGCACACAGAAACTAAAGGAAGTATTGAGTGAGCAAGAACATCTATATGATTACTGAGTACATACCCTTAAACACTGTACAATGAGTATTTAGAGGGCTTACATGACACACATCTCTTCCACATGTCTCTTACAATACCTTGCCTGGTCGAAATTCTGGGAAGAGCTCTGTAACACTTGGCAACTGTTTGGTAGCATCTCGCTGCATGATTCCTGCAAGAGGAAGTGTGAGTTTGCCTTCCTTGGATTCTGCCTGCCTGGCTTCTTGAGGTCCCATCTCTGACTCAGAATCAGAGCTGCTGCTGAAATCCACCTTGTCGGAGGCAGCAGAGGAAGGAGCAATGATGGAGGGCAAAATGATACCGTCTCCATCTTCAGATACTACAATAGAACAAGCACCTCATAAACAAACAGGTCTCCTCCCTCTCCCCTAGCATCACCCCATAGTGCCACATTTACTGTTTATACCAAGTTATGCAAAAATCAAGCCTGTGCAGGCGTTCTAAGTACCATTCTGGTTTAACCTTTCATTTTATCCTAAGCGTTCCAGGTGAACTCCCCAGCCACAACTGAGAGGATGAGACAAAAAAGCAGTTTCATTGTCAATACAGGTATTTCAACAGTCACTGGGAATACAATACTTCACCCTGGATTTCAGGCAGTCCTGCAAACACTCACCCTTCAGACGCAGCCTGCAGACCGAGTTTTGGCGACGCATGGTGCCGCAGAACTGCTACACAGCGGGGTCTGCTTCCTTCAGACATTCACATTGCCAGAGGGAAGAAGAAAGTCCTCACTCACCAGTGGCAGCTGCATCCTTTTCATCTTCTTTTTTTCCAGGGACTGGAGGTGGTGGTGGTGGCGGCATCAGCTTGGAATCGATGTCTTCACAGTCAGCATCGTAATCATCCTCATCTTCATCTAAGCAGGCAGGAGACAAGGCCACGTGTTAAGCAGATAATAAAACAAAACCAGGCACCCTTTCCATTTATTCTGTCTCAAACCTGATGGCACAGACACCATTCTCATCTTGTAACTAGATGAAAACCCTTACCAGTTCAGCTTCCTGCACAAACACATTTGCAAGATGTAAATTTTAAAAATAGTGGGAAGGAAGGACAAAGGGAAACTGACAGAAAGATGACTGAAGGACTTAAAATCTGTGCATGTGTATGTGTTCTGCTATGACCTCCTTTTATTCACAATTTGCCTATGTGTTTATATATTCTGCTATCACACTTTGTATGTGTTTCTATATCCTTTCATTCACACTTTGTAGAACAAATAAAGAAAATGTGGGTTAAAAGTCCAAATAACTTTTATATCTCACTAACCACAGAAAGGATAAGTGTCAGACACCTTTAAAGAATATGTCAAGATGTAGAATTTACACCAGCAGCTACTGATATGGAAAAGCTGCTTATTTTGAAAGCATATTCTAGGCCAGACAGAGATACCTGGCACCAGCAAAAGAATCAAGGTACCTTCTGCAAAAAGTCTTTTCAAAAACAAAAATAAATTCCAGAGTAAAACAGGAGAGAGATGCTAAGATGAAGTGACTCCAATGAGGAACTGATTCCTTAAAAAAGCTAGGAGTGGAAAAGCACAATGGCCCAGAATAGCTCCTAGAGGCAGAGCTGCAGGGCTGATCCCCTTTACCTGCCCTTCGAGCTGGCTGCAGGCTGCCCATCGCCTGCTTGTACCGACGGCTCTCATCTTCTGCCACTTCAGTGATGTCTGAGTAGTCAACAGCATCCTCTGTGCTCTTCACCCAGCCTAGGAAGAAAACAAAACTTTATCCTGATTTATATTAGTTACATCAGACTTCACTAAGCACTTATGAATCCTTTGTTATGCTTCCTTTATTTAAAAGAACAAAATTATCTGATTAACATCTCCCACCAGAGTGTTTTTCCCCTTATTCTAATCAAAAGCTCTCGTGGCTCTGAATTTCCCCTGAAAGATTGGTAAGCAACCAACTTTAGTACGAGGAACACCTATCACTTACTCACTGAAACTGATCAATTAATTCATAAAGAGATATTATAATACTGTGTGCTAAGTAGGCTTCTTTAATACAAATACAGACTAAACTTATTTATGAAGGAGGAGAGACAAGTAAAAGAAAAAATACTTATAAAATATTAAAGGGAACAAGCACAAAATTGATCAGGAGCTACTGTGGGATTCTGTTTGGCAAAGTGGAGAAGGGAAGGCCTTTGACAGAGGGCCTCTGACCAGGGAACACCACGATATTCCCTGCAGATCCGGGTGCATTTTGCTCTCTCCGGCAAGAGCTGTGAGCCTGCAGCCCCTCCGCTCCCCGAGCACAGCCATCCCAGCGCCAAACCTTCCTCGTCCAGGTGCGCGCCCTCGCTCTCGGCACTCTCCTCCTCGCTGGCCGTGATCTCGGTGATGAGGTTGCCCAGCCCCAGCACGCCCAGCCCGGCCAGGTGCTTCTTGGATTCCTGGGGAGACCAGAGCTGGGAGGCTCCGAGCGCCGGGCACGGCCGAGCCCCTCGGGCACCTGCTGGGTCCTGCCCCAGAGCCCGCCCCGAGCACCCCCCGGGACATCCTGGGACATCCAAGCTGACCACAGGACACCCTGGGACACCCCGGGACAGCCCGGCTGACCACAGGACACCCCAGGACATCCCAACTGACCACAGGACACCCTGGGACCTCCAGGCTGACCACAGGACACCCCAGAACATCCTGGGACACCCCGGTAGAAGCCCGAGACATCCCGAGCACCCCGATACATCCCGGTTCACCCCAGCAGAGCTCAGGATATCCCGGTGTGCCTTCACCCCGGCACAGCCCAGGTCGCCCCAAGCGCTCCTCTTCTCGCCCGCCCCTCAGCCCGCGGTGCCTTCCCGGAGCGGCACGGCCCTACCTTGTCGAGGACGCTGTCGCCTTCCAGCTGCCCCGCCTCATTGATGTTGCCGAAGAGGAAGCCGGCCAGGGAGAAGGGCTCTGCGCGGCCGCCATCCGCCTCCTCCTCGCTGTCCGAGTCCGACATCGCCGCACCGACACCGACACCGAGAGCGAGGCGGAAACGGCGGCGGGAGCGGCCCCGCGAGCGGCGCCCGCCCACAGCGCCCCCGCGCGGCCCCGCCCCGCGGCGCAGCAAGGAGGCGCAGACGCTCCGCCCTTCCCAAAAAATTCCTTTTTATTGCCCCGAGGAACCGCGGCCGGCTTTCCACAGGAAAGAGCTGCCTTCAGCACAGGTGCGGTACAAACAGCAGCGCGAAGTTAATGCGACAGCCAGAGAGGTGAGGAAAGGTTTATTACAATGTAATTATGCATAATTTATTTTTTTTTAAAAAAAAAAAAGAGGAAAAAAAAAATCCTTTAAAACTGTTAGATGTAATACAAATTATTTTATAGCATAAAATCAAGTTGCCAGTGTATGTATCAGTACCACACTTGAGAGTCTTGGGCTCCCACTGCTGATGGGTGGTTCTTGCTGCCCAATCTGGGGGTTGGGATTCCCCCCCCTGTGATCCATCCACTTCTCGGGGTCAGCCCAAGCAGCACCAAGGTTTCTACAGAGTGAGGTTTAGCACCCGGAGACAAAGCACAGGGAGGTTCTTCTAGTTTAAATTTCATAGAAATAGCTACAGCTGTAAACTGAAGAAAGCACTTCCACATCTAAGCACACCTCATGGGATAGCCTTTGGACACACAATTCCTGAACTGCTCAGCTTCAGCTGTGTTTTTTAAAAAAAAAAAACAACCAAGTAGTTCAGAAATCATTCACAAAGCAAAGGGTAAAATCTGTGTCTTCACAGTGAGTCTCTTCTGTGAATTAAGACATACACATTGCATCTCTACTCAGTAACAAACCGAAGGACCTTGAACCATTCAGGAAACCCACACTGAGTTCTCTCCCAAAACAAGACAAAATCCAGCCATGGGATTATGTGAAGCCTGTACTTGTCAACTGCCCACAGAAGAAAAATAAAGCATGTGAGAAACAGAACTGATTGTAAACTGAAGCACTGCACTACTCACAATAAAAGGCACCAAGAACTCCAGGGGAGGGGGAAAAGGAAGGAGGATGATGAAAGGAGAATGCCCACTGAATGGAAAAGCTCACTGGATTTGTCCTGAAGCTCAGAGGCTGGAGGAAACCAGCTACTAGCCAGGACTTTTACTCCTGTCAGAGAGTGACAGAAATATAAAGCATTTAAGTAATCAAGTTCTCCAAAGTGAGTAAAAAATCTTTGATGGTTCAAAGTTCCCTCTGCTCATTTTCATCACTATCATGTTATTCTCCTCAGCACTGTTGTGCAATCCATTTACTAAGTAATCTAAGCAGGGTTAAGGTGTTCTGCCATAATGCAATCAACAGTGTAACCAAATCAAATAAATTGATTAAGCAGTTGAATTTTATCTCGCTATACTCTCTTCCAGTTCACTCCAGGATGGCTGCTTGAGCCTACAGAAATGGAGGGGTTGTGCAACAATTCTTGCTCACAAGATTTCTTCTCCACAAAATGCTTGTAATTCAGTTAGGAATAACCACAAAAAGATGCAGGATTAAAAGATTTCAGTATGTAAAAAAGTAAAAACTTTTAAAAACAGTAGTAGCTTCAGTACAAAACTGCAAATATAAGTAGCCAAAAAAAAAAAAACAACCAAAAAAAGGTAGACTTTTAATTTCAGGCACCTCTTAAGACTAGTTCAAACATACCACAGACTTTTAAAAGTACATTTCTGAATAAAGCAAAGGTTATGGGCTTGCACCGGGGTCACTAGGCAGTTGATTTAGGTCTGACCAGCATTAAAACAAACCATGTGCACTGGCTTAAATAAATACATTTTAAACATGATAAAGTCTATTTACTCAGTTACTGAAATTTACCTACAGAAAAATAATCTTGAATTACAAGGCACAGAGTTAATTGCTGCCTGCAAGTCCAGCCCACACTAAAGGCCTACAGCTAAAGCAAAGGCAGAACAGTGGTAAGTATGAGGTTATCTCAGTGAATTCTCTACACCCTCACAGCCTTCAGGGCAGGAACCACATCTGGAACAGCACTTCCTCTGCAAGTGCAAGAGACACAAAGACACTCCAGGCAATGGCACTTGGTGAAATGAAATGTGCAGAGTCTGTAGGCTTCTGCAAACATCCTGCAGAAGGGGTGTTTTGGTGCTGCCTGTGCTCAGCGTTTGGAACTCTCTGTTGGCTCACTGACCACAGGTACCAGTATTTGGATTCATGGCAATTGATAATCTGTGGCTTGCAACTGGCTAAAGCAGCACCAAAATGAGCACGTCTCAGATTAAAAAAAAACCCCTGCAGTTAGTGTCAGCATCAGTTACACCAGTTGAAGAAAGGCACATCCTCTTCGAATAGTGGAATTAGGGCACAAATACCAACATTTCTATCCAAATAGTGGAATTAGGGCACAAATGCAAACGTTTCTATCCACCTGGTATTTTTGCCAGCATCAGATAAAGCAAGGTCAAATTAATACAAGATCCCTAACGACCCTGTGGATGTATTTTCTGTTACCTTGCCAAAACGAGGCACTTTTTTTTTTCCTGACCAGGGTATACACCAGCGCGGTTTCGCATGTGTGGGAATCACAAGGAAAAAAAAAAAAAGAGCAAGTTCTGAATGACCAATTGAGGCTGCAGCCAGACAAAGACAGCACTGTCAACTTCAGACAACAAAGCCCAGTCCAGCACCAGTGGTTTCACACAAAGTATCTTTGAAGCATGCTGCTTTCATACCACGGAGCTGGAAGGTTGAGTCTAAGGAAGGGCTCATGCGCTCACTCCTCAGCTGGTCCCGGAACCACACATAAAGAACAGTGCACATCCTGAAAATAAAAGCCAGCTGCCACTTACTAGAGCTGCTCAGAGAAGGTTAAAAGAAGTATGTAAATAGAACTTCAGTTCAAAAAAAAAAAAAAAAAGAGTTTATAATAACTGAGCGTTCCAGGAGAGGAAAAAAACGGCCCAGGTAATCCTATCCAGTGACTGGCTAACCGTTACAGACTGAACTGAAAACAGGAAGAAGCACGGGGTTCCTGTAAACAGAACCTCCAAATTTTCTGTCAAGTCTTCTCACAGAAAAAACAACGAAGGAATTTGCCGTAAAAATCTCAGATGGTGGCCCCAAGAATGTTAGGAATTGAAGCAATTAATTCCTCAAGAGCTGCTGTCAAGTCTCTGGGATTCATCCAAGGGATTACACTGAAAATCTCATTTTGAGAAGTGTCATCCCAAATACCTCAGTCAGCCTGAGAAGGAAACTGTTAAAACTTTATTCTCAGGGTGCAAAGTCTCTTTGGACAGTGAAATAAAATCTCAGTTTAGAAGATTATGGAAGACTTGAATCTAAACTACTCTTCCACTTCTCCACCTCAAAACTATGAAAATCACTCATTTGAGTGAGTCATCATTATTCTAAGTTCCTTACATAAGGAGAAATCAGCTCCTGCTTCTATTAATAAAATCATTGCAGGTATTCCCTTGGTCTTGCTCATTGCATTAACCATGCCTGATGCTAACTTTTCATACAATCAATCACAGTTCACTATAAGGCAAATCTCAGTAATAGTTCAGGCATTTTTGCAAGTAAACAAATTGTTTCCAAGCTTTAAATTGACAAAACAACTGGACAGCCAGACTTCTGTTTGTAAAACAAATTCAATCAGTGAATAAAGGATGGGAAAAGCAGCAGCTACACTTAAAGCAAAGTTATCAGAATTTGTGCTTTTCAGCAAATCTAGTAACTGATGGCTATCTAGTAAAGAAGTGGCTTCAAAGAGGTCTCCTCTTTTATTTTTCCTCCACTAAAATAATCAAGTGATCCCTGGAGAAGCTGGAGACTGGAACTTTAGAAATAAAGTAGGTATTTGACCTCTCAGTTGGGGAAAAAAAAAAAAAAATAAAACCTGCTCTGTTTCAGTTTCCCTGAAGCAGTAAGACTGCGAGAATATTCATTGTATAAACCATTTCTGCTTAGAGCTGTTAGTGCAAGACGCAAATCTTCAATTTAACTCGTTAAAAAGCCCTCCAAGATTCTAGCCAACCTCCAACATCCACCAGCCAAAGGCAACTACAATAAGACACATTTTCTTGTGTTCTTCTTTGTCACAGGGTACAGAACTGCACGGACAGCTTCAGCAAACACCTCCCGAACACCCTCCTGATTCAACGCCGAGCACTCCAAATATTTCACCGCTCCGATTTGTTTAGCCAGCGAAGTCCCCTGCTGCGGGGTGGTGGGAGCCAAGCTCTGCTCTTTCAACTTTTTAACCGTTTCCAGGTCACTCCTCAAGTCCCTCTTGGTGCCCACCAGAAGGATGGGGACATTTGGACAGTGGTGAGACACCTCGGGGTGCCACTTGTGCCTGACGTTGGCGTAGGACGAGGGGCTGCCGATGGAGAAGCAGATGATGAAGACGTTGGTTTGGGGGTAGGAGAGCGTGCGCAGGCGGTCGTACTCCTCCTGGCCCGCAGTGTCCCAGAGGTTCAGGCTGACTGTCCGGCCATCCACGGTCATCTGGGCACTGTAGTTGTCAAACACGGTGGGGATGTACTCCTCCGGGAAGGCGTTGGTGGTGTAGCTGATGAGGAGGCAAGTTTTCCCCACCGCGCCATCTCCGACCACCACGCACTTTATGGTCTGCATCCTTCACCCAGAAACAAAGTCCTGCTCGAAAGCAAGGAGAGAGGAGTTAGGCAAAGCACACTCAGTGGTGGTCGCTGTGGAGATAAGCTTTAGCAAGTGGTTTTAATGTGGCTGAGGATTTGTTATCACGTTCGGAGTCTCAAGCCCCTCTGGAGAGCTCGGGGCTAGAAAGACAATAGTGAAATGGAGATGCAATGAGTGGAGAGCTAAGTGACAACTGGCTGCATTCCAACCATGTAAGTACAAATTAGCCAAATTCCCACAGTCTTGCCTTACTGCCAGACTGTTTCCCACAGGCAAAAGGACAAGTCCTTAGAGGCACCTGCAAGTGGAAAGGGATTGTGACCCATAACAAGATACTCTGTCGTTTGTACACACACCCACCTCTGTACACACACACACTCTCCAACACTCACACTTGCCTACACAGTCAGCCACCAATACTTTACCACAAAGAAAGGTCCAAAAGTTATAAATCAAGATAATCATTTCTGGGCTGCACTGCCACTATTTACAATAATAATTCACTACCTTCAGATCAATCAGTCCTGAATAAACTACATTATTTACAGGACACCAGATGAAAGGTTCAGAAAGTAGCACGTTCAAGAAAAGCTGTTCTTTGAAATCTAACTAGCCATAGTAACCCAGATTAGAATCCATAAAGAATTTTTCTAAAGAAGCCAAGAACAGATTACTCTCACTAATCACTGACAGAACATGCAGGACTTAATAGGCTTGAGTTACGTGGTGTCCTCTAAATAATGAGCAGGAGAAAGATACATGCCCTAAAAGATCAGCAGCCAAACAGCTTTCCTGGGGAATTGTTACTCCAGAGATACTTGACACTTAGACATTTTCCATATCCCTTTCCTGATATGTGAAGAGTAGGTTTGACAATCAAACTGATACAGTCTAAAACACAATTAATCTTAAACTTTCATCACATGAACAGCAAGAAGTTTGAAAATAGCATGGAACTAACTACAAGCAGTCATTTGTTGTACAATTCTTGTGTGCTGGAGCTTCCACTGCTAGCCTGAACAAGAAGGAACTTGCATCTGCCTTCTCACCCAAATGCCTGTGAGGTACAATCAGTAAATCCTCAACTTGCAACCAGCAGAAAATACCCTGCTTCAAACAGAAGAGAATAGTGGGAAGAACTTTTTAGCAGGGCCTGTTGTGATAGAACATGGAGTAATGGTTTTAAACTAGGAAAAGATTGATTTAGATTAGCTATAGAGTAGAAGTTATTTACAGAGAGGGTGGTGAAACACTGGCACAGGTTGCCCAGAGAAACTGTGGCTGCCCCATCCCTGGAAACATTGAAGGCCAGGCTGGATGGGCCCCTGAGCAGCCTGATCTTGTTGAAGATGTCCCCACTCACTGCAGGCTGGTTGGACCAGATGACTTTCAAAGGTTCCTCCCAACCTAAACTATTTTGATCGCATAGAAAGATCTCAGCTCCAACACCATCGAAGTAGCATAGGGAATATAGAACTTCAAGACCATCCAAACAAATCAATAACTCATTCCCATTAAAGGCTCAGCTTTGTCCTTTTAGAGGAATTCTTTATCTGTACCCACATTCTCACTGGGAGCACACAGTTCCTCTGAGCTAAGTGCACTAACTAACCTGAAGCTTTGGCACAAAGCTGCATCAGGCAACTGGAGTGACACTGACTGGTCACCACAACACACAGAGCTTAAGGAAGTGTCAGTGTATGTACACACACACACCATAGAAACCCCAGTGGCCACACATGGTGGGGAGGAATCACCTTATGCTGCTACTGCTGCCAAAGCCTGGCTGGTCTGCAGCACACAGGGCAGGTTTTAAAGCCCATTCCTGCACTTACATCAAACCCCTGAAGGACCAGAAGATGCTGTGCCAGAAACCTTAGTGGTGACCAACACCACTGCTTACAGAGCAAGGGGTTTTTTTTCCCAAATGAGCTATCTGTGCAGCAGAAAATTCATTTTGACCAGTCAGTAACAAGTGACATCACAGGGATGGCAGAGCTAAGTCAGCAACAAAAGTCTCGTGAAGAACGAGATGATACACAAAGCCTTTTATATGCCCAACCCCTGGTTTCTGAAATAAACAAACTGCAAACACTTGTAAACAGACCTCTCTTTAAAACCCAAACAAGCTCCCCCAAGGACTTACATCTCTTAAATCTCTATGCACTTCTGTCCAGAGCTCTGCACAGAGTGACAGGGTAACCCCAAACTGTGATGACTGGGGGTCATCACACCACCCCTGTCAGGCAAAACAGCTTCCCAAATGGATAAACTCCAAAGCCACCGGTGTCACAGCAGCATCAGCAGCTAACACAATCTGATTCAAAATATCCAGTGAAACTGTGTTACTCAAAGATTACTTTGTTGGTGTTTCATTTAAGAATTAGAGATTTCAATTTGGAAATCGGTAATAAAGTAACAAAAGAAGCCTGAAACAGGAATGCTCTTTTCAGGGCACTAATACCTTGCACTACCTCATTAAAACTAGGATTTTAGAAGGGGAAGTAACTCCATGCAAACCTGCCAAGGCATTGGGCAAAGTATTAACTGCACAAACACAGCTAAAGAGCTTGTAGGCTTTTAAGTATGATTCTCTGAAGGGCCCCTTTAAAGGAGGTTGCCTGAGCTGAAAGGAATCGTGTGTGGCATTTGCAATACAGAAAAACAAACACACACCAGGATACACATTCTTTGTATTGAAACACAAAATTTAAATAAAATATTAAAAAAAAAAAAAAAAAAAAAAGATACTTGACTCCAGAAAACTATGTTGTGAGCAAGGGTAGTTTGGTTAAATACTTATATTAAATATTTAATATTTAATGTTAACATTAATATTTATGTTAAATATTTAAGTCACAACCAAGCAAACTAATATTACCTTCATCAGGTCTTTTCTATTAAATCCATGTACTTAATAACTCATAATGTATGAAATCTCTAATTTTTTTTTAGTAAACAATTTGCTTACAATAAAACTCTCATAAGATAGTAAAAGGCTGGGGTTCAAATTTGCATGGAGAATTCCTATTCCTTAAGCACCCTTGAAGCTGGCACTGCATGTTATCTGAATATAAATACACATTGAAAAAAAAAAACCCACACTCCTAAAACAAAACAAGCATATACCAATGAATATTAGCAAGAGTAGGAACATTGGTTTAGGGTCTGTTTGGGATTTTTTTGGTGACCTTCAAAAGAATTTTCGGGGAAGCTTTAGAAAGAAAATCTCCACATACGACAAGTAACAAGAACTGAAAGGGAGAAAAATACAGATTAACACGTCAACACATGAAAAAACCCAGTTCAGAAACAGAAAGCTGGGCACAAGCTTCAAAGCCAAGTTGAAAGGTTATGCAGCAAGAGAAACAAGTGAACGGAAAATCCAAAATAGTGAGAGGTAATCCGGGTTCTTTAGTCCTTGCAGAGAAAGGACTTTCATTACAGTTGAGGTTCTAGCAGTTACAGCAGAATGGGAATAATTTTCAAATTAAATAATATTTTTTTTTAAAAAGCAACAACAACAACAAAAATCACCCCACGCAGAAGTGTTGCGCAAAAATCCTTAGATAAGAGTTATTTCTATCTTGTCCATCAGTGACTTTGAATTTGAAAACTGGCATTCCCTGTTAGTTTCCTTCTCAGAAGATGCTGCTAAGTCTGACTTCACTGCCTGCACACCTGGCACTTACCCTGGAATGTGCAAGATCTCAATCAACATGTCAAGACATCATCTGAAGAGCTGCTCCTGTTCTGACCTAATTAAGCATTTTCTGGTATCATTAACTTGGACAGTTTGCTCTCCAGACGAACGTTTGCTGGGGAAATTCACTACTTGGAACACTCACACAGAGTAATTTCACGTTGCATCCAAGTTTTTTTGTGGTAGAGAAACAACTTCCAGATCTTCCCTTCAATACTCCTGAAGGGAAGTTCCCTGTCTGCTGAGAGAAGGGAGAATACAGTGACAGAAAACAGAGAGAAAACAGGAACCTGGATCCTTTTGTAGTTTTGTAGATTTATGGTTTTTATACTTCCTACGCTTCTAAAACCTCTTTGCAAAACTGCTTCTTAGCAGGACATGCCTCTGCCTTTGCTCTGTTAACATCAGATGCCTCTTTGATAGGTGGATTTTAGTTTTGATATTGTTCTTTGATAAACTCACTCTCACTGAGTTTGTCAGCTCTTCCTGCCTTCTCTTTACAGCTCAGACAGGGCCCCAGTTTGGCCAAAACTGATCAGAAAACTCTCTAGGAGCTCAGCTGAAATCAGCTGTACTGAGCTGTGTCACTCTGCTCAGCCATCACATTTCATCAAGCCCTCGCTGCTTTGGAGAACCAGATCCTGCTTTACCAGGGGCAGGCAGAAGTTAAGAAATCTAAACAACTTAATTGCTCGTCTTTCATTAACAAAAACTAGATCAGAGACGATTCACTCTGTCTGCCTGAAGCATGAAGTCAGGCAGGAACTTTCAACAAAGAGCTGGGTGGATAGGGCAGTTCTAAATATATCACACCATCCTCACCCATGCAAAGGAGTTAATTCACATGTGCAGCTTACCCACCAGGCCTAGCAGGGAAGAGAAAGGGGCTCTCAGCAATTTAATCAAGACTCTGCTACTATCCCACAACAGCTCAGCTTACTTGCCATTGTTTTAGGCAAGTGCCAAAGGGATGGAGAAGTGCCAGGCTTTCAGAATGCTTGCCAAGAAAGAGAAGGAAAAGTTTTTTTTAAGACCTCATCCCTCATATCCCTCAGCAATGAGTGACCTACTTGGACTTCTCAGTGCCTCTCCAAGTTTTCACACCACTTTCTGCCCTGCCATTTACCTGCAAGTCATACAAAACTGCAACAGTCTGAGTGGCTGCAGAGAGGGAAGAAAAAGATCCACAAGGGAAGGCAGACGGGAGCAGCACAGCAGGAACTGTGCAGTCCACCACCCAGGCTCCACATGAACAACAGAACTGAAGAAGCTTGCTCTCTCCTGAGCTCTTTGCTTATAAATTCAGCTCCCAAGCACATAACAGGAGTGCAATTCTTGCTGGTTGTTCCTTCAGTGCCAATGCTAGAAAGCCCTTCATGCCTTTTGATACAAAAAGTTGTTTCTAGGAAATAAAAGAAACCCTTCAAAACTTTTCAAATAATATTTTTAAAACCTCCACATCTCTCAAATTAGGCTGAAATTGGTTTATTGATTTAAAGATTTTTTTTTTTTCCCCAGGGATGAAACACACATAAGCAATATTTCTTAAGAAACTACAGTGAAAATGAAGTCTTCTGCATGAGGTATTTGGGCAACTCAGCTACACAAACCTCTTACTACAGGCACTTTTACTCCAAATTTCATAGCAGAGCAATGACATTAGTGACCAAACATCAAACACCTTCAATTCTATGAATCCAAGATACCGAATGGATAATCAATATTTCCAGAGGGCATTAGCTCATGAAAGTGAGGCACAGCAGATGAAACAACACTGTGCCACGGTGCAGCTGCACAGCCCACAGGAACCAAACCCCAGGATTTCAGCAGATATCCAGATCCCCAGTGTGTGAACATGACACATATCCTACCATTACCAAAAACTGCAGAGTATTAAATTGGATTTCCCTCCTGCAGCCACGGGCAGAGGCATGGATTGATCAAGACAGGGACCCTTCACAATTTAATAACCATGTCCTTCCCACCTCCCATGGATTCTGCCAAGGCTTTAGTCTCTACTGTTGGCTAAAAGAAACAAACAGTACCTCAGACATAAGGTTTTGTGGCCAGGCGTTCTAAGCACGGTGCAGGATGAATGATAAATCCAGTTTAAGCATTCTTGATTCCTATTTGAGGTAAAAAGAAAAATAAAAACTGTTAGTATGTCTTCCTATCGTCTTTTGTCACCTGGCACTCTCAGTTGTAACAAAGCCATTGTTGTACATGAAGGGCAAAGTTACACCAGGAAAATCAAAGCTTCTTTCTCTGACAAAAAAAAAAAAAAGCCCCTCCACACTATTCACTGGATTGCACTTCTCTGATTCCTTCTCCTCCACGCCCAAATTTCACTGGTGGGAGGGAGATTTAATAAAAAATAAAAACACAAACAAGAATAAACAAAGGAAAAAAAACAACAAAACCCAACCAAAAACAAAAGCGAAACAAAATCAAACAAAAACCCCCAAATGAAAACAGAAAAACCTAAACCCCAGAAACCAAAACAAACAAACAAAAACAAACAAAAATGCACTTGCTCAATCAATACCAGTTGTTTTTTTTTTTTCAAAGAGTTTTGGTATGACTAAGACAGGAGTTAATGCATGCACTCAGTGTGTATTTTATCATGGCTTGTGCACTACAATACTGCAACAATTGCCAAGTCTCATTTGCATCAAGGATTGCAATTCTAAAATGTGAGCAAAAGTTACCAGAGTCAAGGAGTCTCTCAGCAGTTCACCAGGTTTACACATATAGGCGTGTAAAGTAAAAAAAAAAAATATATTCCTTGCAAAGGTAAAAATCTTTACATGACACCAGACTGTGTGAAAATACTTTGGACCCCCAAAAAAATCACAGCCTCACCACATAGGCAAATCAAACCACACATTCAGTTTCCTCCCACTAATTGCAAACCACATATTTTATTGTTTTTTTTTTTTTCCAGGATCTCTGCAAAGTTCCTTCAATGAATAATATTTAAAAGCTTTTAAAAATGGAAATATTAATCTGAAATGCATCTCATAATCTTAAATTCCATGCAGGAAAAACCGCTGTGCTGGTGAACAGTGGCAAACTGGCTCCAAAGCATGCCTTCAAGTGATGTATTTTACATCCTACACGGAAGAGAACGTGAGCTTCTTAAAAGTCAAAAACTGAGCTTGAGGCTAAAGAGCTAATGATGCTGCCACAAGAAGTGCTGCACCCCAGCCCAGGCCACACATTGCAAGCATAAAGCACATGTAAAAAACCTTTAAATTAAAGCACTTAAAGCTTTTTTTGTAACTCAGAGTAATTATGGTGGGAATAAACAAGTGTTTATAAATAATAAACAGATACTGATTACTCACTGGGTTCTGGGAAGGAAAAAAAAAAAAAAAACAAAAACAAACAAAACAGAAAACAACACAGGGGGGGAAAAAAACAGAAAGAACAAACAAAAAGCAGCATTGCTTCTTGGGGTTTGAGGTTAAGCAGGAACCCGGTGCAGGTTGTTATAAAACGAAAAGTTCACAGCGCTGCAGAAGAAAACCACCGAGCTGATGAAGGGGAGCTCCGTGGCAGCTGCTGAATGAGACAATACCTGGCACCCCTCAGGGTGTTTTAGGTCACCTTGCACTGCTCTTCCCGAGACAGCACTTGGCCAGTGCCTGCAGAACAAATCCCACCTTCCTACCCTTGGGTATCCCTCACTCTCAGCAACGAAGCGATAGACCTTTCCAAAGGCTACCTCGTGCCGTGCCAACTTTTTATGACACTCGCTGGGAGCAGAGGTCGCCTCAAATTCGTGGCGGTGCTGCTGGTAGGGATTAGCATCGCGCTGGCACAGCCCGGCCCAGCCTGGGCACTCCGGGAAGGGGGAAAGCGCGACCTGCCCTGCCCTGCCCTGCCCCGGGGCCGCTCCCGCACATCCCGGCGGCGGAGCAAGGCTCCTTCCAAACCCTTCCGCAGCATCCCCGACCAGCGCGCTCACCTCGGCGCAGAAGCCGGGGCGCGCACCCCGCTCCCCAAACCCTGCGGGTTTCCCAAAGCCGGCACGCCACGCGGCTGCGGCTGATGAGCCGCCGGTACCCCGAACTCCCGGGCAGGGACAGGTGCCGGGCGGGCCGAGGCCGCGGGCCGCTGTCAGCGCGGCTGGCGGGGCCGGGCGCGGAGGATGTTCCGGCACGGCCGGGCGGGAACACACGCGGCCACGCGCGGGGCCC
>VXBN01005309.1:0-26711 GCA_013397395.1 Sinosuthora webbiana | reverse complement strand
AGCATCCCCTCGGGCACGGCCCGAGCTGCGGCTCCGGAATGCTCCCATGTCCGGAATGCCCCGATACAGCCCCGCCATCCCCGCCACGCCATGATCCTGCTGAACGCTAAACGCGTTGTTTTCTGGTTATGCGTTGTCCGAGTGCGTCTCGAGCCAGAGGGTTTGGTCTGGTTTTGGCTGATTTCTCAGTCGGTCCACCTCAATACCCGTGAGCAGAGATACGCACGCGTGTCTGCGTGCACAGCCACAACTATGCAACATGTGTCCTTAATAAGGACGATACATCCTTAATAAAGATAATGCTAGCAAAATGAAAGAACGGCAAAATGAGAGGCAGCTTTTGCTTCCTCTACGTAAGACCGTCCAATTAGGTGGCTCTGTGGCAGAAGACTGTTGGGTTTCTCACACGGGTGATCGCTCCCGTCCGCGGCGTGCGCCGCCCTCCGCCCCCGTTCCCGGCGCTGTGCCGCGTTACCCGCGGAGCTCCCCCGCCTCCGCAGCCTTCGGCATGGCCCGCTGCTCCCCCGGGCGGCCTCACGCCCCTAAGAGGCTTTGCAGCGAACGCCACGGCCCCGCTGGAGCTGCCGGCGGCGGTGACATTCCCGTGCCCGCGGTCACCGCCTCCCGACAAAGGGCCCGGCTTCCCCAGCGCCGGGCGAGGGAGAGGGCAAGAGCTTACACCCAGCTCAGCACCCTCAGAAGCGGCAGGGAAGGCTGTGTCCACCCCCAGAAATGCCAGGGTCAGGGAGGGTGCCGGGCTCTGAGCTCCCAGAACCCAGGGACACCGAAGGTGCAGGCACGGGGACACCTCCTGTTGTCCTGCCCCAGCCGGGCACAGAAGAGGAAGTGACAGAAGGCAGGGTTTGGCCCTCTGATGTTTCTTTAGCTCCCGTCACAGATTTCAGAGGACAACCTTTGCTCTGGGTGTTTATTAATTGTCCCTTCTGACCCGGGGAGAGGCCGTGCTGCAGCCTGCGCACGGTTCTGGACGAGGTCTGCTCTTCTGGAGCTGGTGCCAAGGTGCCCAGCAGCTCAGGAGCCAGCCGTGCTCAGCTGCTGGTCACTCGGCCATCAGTTACTCGGTGTTATCATATCCGGTGTTCCCATCTCCAGCTCTTCATCTTCCTCCTCGGACCAGCTCAAGCTGTCATCAGAGTCCTCATCCTGCACAGCCCCGGGCTCCTCTGCGTTTGCAGCTTCCTTCTCTTGCTCACCACTGGACTGCAACTTGCTTTGGGGGAGCTCCAGCCGGGCCCAGGAGCCAGGGCTGGCTTTGCAAAGCGTGATCTCCACCTTGGCTGGGACCATGCTCACAAAGCTCCTCTCCACATCAATGGTCTAGAGAGAGGGAAGGGAGCAGTGAGCCGGGCAGGGGAGGGCAGGCAGCACACGCTCAGCTCGACCCTTACTGCCGAAGCCCTGCCAGAGGAGAAATCTCCTGCGCCAGGAGAAGCCTGGGCTGCAGCTGAGCTGAGCTTTCACATTGTTATGTCTCAGCAGCACCACAGCGCTCGCACAGAGCTCGGGAGAGCTCAGCCACAGGCGCAGCTGCGGCACAGCCTCTCCCCAGCAGCGAGCTGTGCTGAGACACAGCCATACCCACACCTGTCAGCGCCCTGCTGCCTGCGGGCACAGGCAGCGCGCACCAGAAATACAGACGAGAAATGCACATGCAAATTCCTGAGCCTCGCTGCTGCTCCCCAGCCAGCAAGCAGCTGAAAAATCAGTCTCGTGGCTCAGACCGTGGCCTGCCTGCAGCTCACAGCAGGATTGTGGGGGGGAGACAAGGACTTGCTGGGACAAAGAATATTTGGGGCAGCCTGGGACCAAACCCAGAACACCTATAGGGCTGGCAGTGACCTCCAGCTCTGACCTTAGCCCTGAATCAATCAGAGCAGCCTCCTCACAACCCCTAAGGCATTTCCCAGCAGAGATAGCCGTAAATGCCTGTCTCTGGGCAACCCAGCCCAGGATGAAAAGCTCAGGCTGCCTCACAGAACTGCAGCCCAGCCCCATGCAGACTGCTGGAACAGGGAAATCAAAGCAAACAGGATCTTACCCCCCAGAGCTCCAGTTCTGCCTGGAAAATCTTATTCCCTTCAAAGATGACATGAGCCTCAAGCTGAAAGATCAACAGAAAATTATCTGAGAGGGTAGCACAGCACTGCCAGAGCTCTTCCCCCAGACAGTGCAGTGCCTTTCAGCACCATATTGCATCCCACATCCTGGCTCCAACGTAATGGTCTGGTGATCCCCTCAAAACCTGGCAACATTTCACCCCTTTCAGAGCATGACAGGTCCACCTCTGTCACAGCTCAAGGGATTCAAGGCCAGCAAATCCACCCATTGGAGCTGAAAGCCAGAGCTGCTGGGCAGATGCAGCAGTGAAGCCACCAGGCTCTCAGCTCGGGGGTGGCAGGTTGGCAGTGCCAGCCCTGCTTGTACCAACAGGACAAACAGGCCACCAAAGGGTACCAGGCTGGCTCCTGGCTCTGCAAACTCAGCTGGGGGATGAGGGTGCACATGCCCAGGGCACTCACCACGGTGCGATTGGCCTTCACGCTGCTGAGGGCAGGCAGGGGGTTCTTGGCATAGACTGTCACCACCACCTGGCTGCTGGTTTGGTGCCAGTCCTGCCGGCACAGCACTGCCTTCTTGTCCTGCCGAGGAGAGGAACCCATCACGGCACAGCTGGGGCTCAGGCACCACCCAAACAGAGGGGATGGATGTCTGAGACAGGGGATGCTCCCTTGCACATTGTTGGAATTCTGGAAGCTGAGAATTTCAGGCTTTCTGTGTCAAAAGGCACTGACCATCAAGCAAGCACTACATTTGACCTGAGGCTTCTGAGATTGAGTGATGGCACTGGGGTTGTGGGTGTGGAGTTTGAATAGAATTGTGTGATATCACAGGGTGAAAAACTTAGTTTAAGATTTTAGTATATAGTAACACATGTGGGGCAAGATGGAGGATTTAAAGTGTTGGGTAAGTCCTTCTTCTTCACCTTCTTCTTCATGGTTTTGGGTGTTTTTTTCTAATTGGGTGAAAAGGTCCACATTGCCGGCCTCAAGTGGTCAGTTATTGGGTTAAAAGTATAAATAATATAGGTGTCATCTCATTTTGGGATAATTAGCACTTAACAGAGTTAGAGACAGATTCATTTTCTACCTTGTTAGCTAGACCTCACAACTAGTGAGACTGTCGTTTAGGTAAGAATTAATAAATAAATGAGTCTGAACACGAGAAAACTGCGTTTCCTGTATCTTAATCCCAGCTCTACCAGAAAGAAGATAAGAAACACTACAGCACATCTCCTTTGTGCTGGTTAGTTCAGGCTGGCACCAGCTAAGCAAGAACAAACCCTGCCTTCTGTGCAGGTTTTTGAGGGGAGCTGGTTCATGCAGAGGTGGGCAGCCCCTGCCACGCTGTCTGTCCCATGCAACATTGGACATCTTTTCTACGCTTGGGGTTGCTTCAGGACTCTGTAAGATCAGAGACATCTCCTTCTAGTTCCTGAGTCACTCTGCTATGCCCAGGCTCCAAAGTGCTGTGCACAGTCAGGAAACAGCCTGGAGGGCAACGCAGGGGCTGTTGCTGGACATGGACCATGCCACCATGCTCCATTTGGGAGTCAGATGAGCCCTGACTGGCCACACTCCACCTTTGTCCACCTTGTCAGCACCTCAGGCACCGACAGGCCCGTGTCCCATTTCTGACCATCACAAGGAGACAGACCCCCTGCAGCCCTCCACACTGCCAGCCAAAGAAATGCTGCAATAGGAGTCCTGGCCCCAGACTTAGGTGACAATTAGCACAAAACATCTGCATCACAACATCATAGTTCCTTCACTGCAGTCTCCTTTACATTCAGGATATGTTTTCTGCTCCAGAACAAAGAAGAGATTGGGCTCAGAGAGGGTTGCTGGGAGCAGTGCTGACTCAGAAGAACACAGTGCACTTTCAGGGTTATCCTGGGCTGCTTTGGTGCAACTTTCCCAGCTCAAGCCTGTTTCCAGTCAAGAACTTTCCTGGGGAGACTTACACACACACTGTTGAGAATTGGGATCTTGTCCCCACTGCCCTGCCACAACACCATGTTGGTATGTGGATGAGATCCCTCCTGAGAAGCAGCTGCAGAGGGAAAGCTTCATTAAAGCCAAATTCAGTTGTCTGCAATCATCTGTCAAAGCCTTTGGGGTTTTTGGTAGGACTTTTCCTGTGCTCAGCCATCTGTATTTATGTGGCAGCCTGCAAGGCTGGCTATGCTGTGTCCAGGGCCAGGTCCTGCCTCGTTCAGCTTTCTGTTGCACATCTGCCCGTTGGGTGTGAGAGCTGGCACATCTTGTGAATGCACAGCAGCATCTTAAAGGGCAGATGGCTGAAGATTAGACATTCAAACCCTGTGCAGTCATCTGGCAGCAATTGTGAATATTAAGACAATTAAATGCAGAAACCTGTGGGAATGCAGAGCAAGGAAAGGAGCACTGTCAAATGCCAATAATGCCAATTGCTCACATGAGTTGCCTCTGCTGAGAGCCCCCTTACCTTCTTTTCTGTCCAGCAGTGACACCCACGGCTGCAGCCTGGCTGCTCCATGAAGGCACTGAAGTCCGTGGTTTTGATTCCACAGCAGCTCCAGTACTTCATCCTGAGGAGAGCAGGGTGACCTGAGTGGGGTCAGGAGCAGGACAGGGGACCACAGCAGGGTGGGGAGGGAGAGGGGCTCATAACCAAGAACTCCCCCTGCCCACCTGTCCCCTTGCAGGGTGTCACCCACAGCTGCAGTGGCCATGCTGTGCCACACAGCTTTGCTGTGCAGCATTTTCAGCCCGTGGCAGGGTCAGTTTGCTCCCTGGTAGAGGGTTGTTTCTTACCCCTCATGGAAGACAGGAACGCCAGGATGAAACGTGCAAACCTCTGTGTTACTCTCTGGACCCTGGTAGATCTGTGGAGAAAGAAGCAGAGGAAAGTTCTGTCTGTGTCTCTGGCACAATGTGGCACAGGTGTCACTCATCAGTGCCCATCCATGTAGGGGGCACAGCACAATGCCCAACATCACCCTTTTGCCAGGTCCAGCATCTGTGAGGACTCACTCTGGGACCATGCCCAGCACTTGTCCCTGCTCCCTGCTGGCAGGGCAGCCACCCTGACCTTGCCAGGACCACAGTGTCACCCCTGTGACCCTGTCAGCAGCCCTTCCATCCCCTTCTCCCAAACACAGCCTGCTCCCAGCCCAGGGCTTGGCAGCGCAAGGACAGGAGGCAAGTTCAGACACCACAGAAATTCACTCTGAGGTGCAAGAGGTCATTTGTCATTCCTGTCCTTTCCCCTCCTTTCCAGAGCATGTCAGACTTATGTCCTCATCTACCTCCTGCCTTTTGCTCCCCTGCTGCTTTCCAAGCATGCTATCCCTGCCACAGCTCAATCCCTCCCACTCACCCTCCAGGCAGGCTGTGCTCCACCAGGCAGCCTCGGGCAAGAGAGAAATTGGGCTGTGCTGCATCAGCTCAGTGCAGGTGGGAATTGTTCCACGTGCATTTTGCCTACATGTCCAATATGTGCTGTGTTTCACTGCAAGCAATCAGCAGCAGTGAAACACAATTGCACCACCAATCTGGAAGCCTCTTGCGGGAAAGTGGTTGGGAGGTGACAGAGGGGGCCACTCCCAGGGCAGGATGAGAATACGGAGCAGGTGGGCACTGCCACCTGCCACCTGCCTGATGCCTGCCCTGAACCTGGACCTGGGGTGCTCCTGGCCACAAGGCACAGGCTGGGTAAAGGTGGGACCCTGCCAGGTACTCACCGCCTTGCAGGCTGCGTTCTTGCACGTGGTGCCAGCTCTCACCTGGGCAGCCTCCTCACCTGTGAGAGCAACACAGCTTCACCCAGGACACACACTACTGCCCCTGCCTGCCCCCAAATCCTCCCCCAGCCCTCTGCCAGCCCCCCAGCTGAGCACAGACCACCCCAACGTGCCTCCAAGATGCAGTTTTGCAGGTAGCTGAACATGCAGCACTCACTGAGTGCACTGAGCCTGTCGTGCAAAACCCAGTGCTGAACCTGCCATGTGCAACCCCAGTGCCATCCATCAGCTTGTCCCTACCTGGACAGCTGCTCTCCAGCATCTTGTCCTCAGAGGACACGTTCAGTTTCTCCAGGGCCTGCTCCAGAGACCTGGATACTTTAACTGGCAGCAGTTGTCTTGGCTCATCGGAGCTGGGAAACAGCAGCAGCAAAGGCCAAGTGGGTTTTTCTGTGGTTTGTGTCATTGCCTCTCCTGAGAGAGCAGCAGGGCAGGACACTCACAGAAGTGACACAGCAGGGCAAGACTGTGAAGCTGAGTCTATCTCACCTTGGTCTTTCCCGCAGCATCTTCTCAGCTGATTTTGGTCCTTGGACAATGAGCTCCTTCACTGGTTTGGCCTCTGGTTCATCTGAGGTCTTCCCTTGGCTGGAAGGCTCAGGGGGCTTCTCCTTGCTGTGAAACCCCTTTGTGCATCCCTGAGCAGCAGAGACAAGCCTGATGACTGCTTTGTCCCCCTCAACCTGGTGGCTGTTCCCAAACCCCGTGAGTTCCCATGATGTGGTGGCTCAGTGTCCTGCAGAGATGGGCTCTGACCTCGCACTTTGGGAGCAGCACCCTTGCTTGGAGGGTCCTTGGAAGCAGATAGCAAATCCCTGGCTGGTGGGGCAAAAGGGACATCCCTGACACAGGACAGGGCAGGGGCCAGAAGGAAAGGATGGAGGAACAGGGGGTGCATTTGGGCTGGCAGGTCGCTCACCTTTATGGAGAGGAACTCAGAGAAGTCTGTTGTGCGTTTCTTGCAACAAGACCAGCCCTAGACAGCAGGACATGACAGGCTCAGGTGTGGGCCACCCT
The DNA here is from genome assembly GCA_013397395.1 of Sinosuthora webbiana. Classification (NCBI taxonomy): domain Eukaryota; kingdom Metazoa; phylum Chordata; class Aves; order Passeriformes; family Sylviidae; genus Sinosuthora; species Sinosuthora webbiana. The sequence continues at coordinate 19,831 of VXBN01005309.1, read as the reverse complement.
GCTGGGCACAAGGTCACTCCCTGCAGCCGCAGCCCCAGCTCCTGCCCCACTCACCTTCAGGGCATCGTGGAAGATGGGGACGCCCGGGTGATACAGGCAGGAATCTGAAAAGGGAAAACCGGGCAAAAGCTTTCAGGAGAAGCAATCCTGCCCACGAGCCACCTGTGCCAGGCAGCAGCTCCAGAGCCAGCTCCTGCCATATGGGCTGCCTGCGCTGAGCTTGGCAGTTCGGCTGCAGCACGGCCACGCTCTGGGGAAGCAGCACACCATTCCCATTCCCATTCCCGCCGGTGCAAGGCACACGGATCCACTCACCCTCGGCGTTGTGCTCGGGGTCAAACCTCTGCCCGCAGCCCTTGTTGTAGCACAGCAATGCCATAGCTCAGGCGTACCCGGAGTGTCCTTCACTCCTCCCAGAGAAATCACATCGGTCTTATCCCTGCCCGGGATCCCCCCTGTGCTTCCCCACGGCCTCAGGCCAGGCGCCGGGAGGTGGCTTTGCCCGTCTTTGGAGGCAGCTGTGGGAGGAGGCTGGTAACCGGAGCCCGGGCTGAAGATGGACAGGGCAGCTGATGGGGCTTGGCGCCTGCGATATCTCCGCAGGCATTTCTGGGCTGGCCCTGTGCCCCGCAGAGGGAATGGGCGCTGCAGGGTGTCCCCACACCCGGGGTTGCTGTCCCAGTGTCTGCCATCCTGCCAGCCGGCATCACCCCAGTGCTCACACAGGCTTCGACCCACCACGCTCGGAGGGCCCTGAAACTGAAGGGAATTCCCAGAGTCACAGGGCAAACCTCGTGCTGATCTCCCCCAGCCCCAGAAGGCATATGCAGCTGCTAAACAGAGGCTGCTAAACCAGCAGACCAAGGCTGTGCATGTGGCCAAGGCATCTTTTTGTGCAGCCCGGGGGGAACAGAGTGGTCAAGGAAAGGTTCTTGGCCAGATGTGAGAAATAAGACACAGTGATTACATGGGTGATTATGATTAGATTTATGGCTAATACAGTTTTTATAAATTACCAATGCAGTATCTGAACAACAACTCTACCATCTATCACAAAATATGGTATATACAGGAACGGTCCCTCCCATTGGGTCAGAAGCTTCAGTGGGACCCACTCACTCTCTAAACCTCCCAGAGAAATCTTGGTGTAGCTCAGTTTGCCTAGTCTCAGATTTGGTTACAGTCTTTGCCTAAAGGATTATAATATTCACTGGTTTGACTAGAAATACACAGATTTACAGTCTTTGACCTTGCCAAATTCACAGTTACAAAACAATAGGGCAACTTTTGAGCTGCTTTAGAATTTTATCTCTGTATTTGACCAGATCTTACAGTTTTTCACTACTCCTTTAAACGTGAGTATTCTGTGTGTTCATTGCATTCTGGTTGGACATACCCTGCAGGTGTCCCCAAGAGGGGCAGGAATGACAAACACCACCCAGAAGCTGCCTGTGACCTTGGGAGAGCAGTTTGAATGGCTGGCCCAGACTCCAGCAGCATTTTATACCCTTTTGCAGGTCGATGTGCACCACAGTCAATCGCAAACAGCTCAGCTCCCCCATCTCTGAAATACATTAATCATGCAAGCATTCAGTGAGTTCCTCCTGCAAAACCTGCCTGATGCCTTTATCTTATCTTAGGACAAACCACATTGCCCAGCAGAGATTTTAGAAAGGGAGAGGGAAGGATGCATGCACAGACTCAGACCTGACTATCTTCCCTTGTCATCACATCAGGGATGAAAATTGTTCCCTGGCAGATCATTGTAATCACTGAGGAACAAAAAATGTTACTTGGGTCTCCTGTATCCAGAAGGGGTTTGCTCAGACCCCCTGCTCCCCTTCTGGGACCTAAGAGTTTTCCTCTATGAACAGGAAACCCTCCTGAGATCAAAGGTTTTACTTATTCCTGTGAAGTGTCTAAATCAAATATTTTCTTTGTGCTGTTCCTGTTTGCAGGGACAGCTGTTTCCTGGGTGCTGCCCTGACCTCCAGGAGCACACAGCACCTGGGCACCATTCCTGTTCAGGAACTGGGGTCAATATAAGCCCTTGGCAGTATCAGACAGTACAAAGAACAAGTCCTGCAGGCAGAAGATGCCCAGGGAATCTGCTCAGGAGGTGAGCTCACAGGGTCTCCCACGGCTGATGCAACCCTAACCCTGTCCTACAACGTTTGTTTAACCTACTTAATCCCTCTACAAAGCCTGAAGAATTTTCTGTCATCCCAAGGGGATCTCCAGAGTTCAGAGTTAGGGTGTACTGTTGCCAGAACTCTGGAGCTTATCAGGGGGAAGACTCCAGATTATTTCACACTGTCCTGCTACTTCACCTCCAGCTCAGTTCTGCCACCCCCACCCTGAGATGCCCCAGCCAGCAGCAACGTCAGGCTTTTCCTTGTCAGCTCCCTGGCACGAAGGCAGCCCTGCTGCAGGGGAGGACATGTGTCACTGTCACACCTCTTTACACCTGGGTCACAAACCTACATCCACCCAAAAGCTGGGAGGGAAAAAGGAGGGCAGTGGGGATCTTGTCACATCAGCATGAGCCATGTGGCTTCAAAGCACTGCACTGCCTCAGGCCACAACTGACCCAACAGTCCCAAGGGTGGCTAAAAAAATGCTGCTGGAATCCAGAGCCTCTGCTTAGGTGAGAAAGATCACTGGGGACCCAGGGAGCTGGGCAGAGGCCTGTGAAGGGGGAATTTGCTGTCCTGGGGGCTGAGCAGAGCTATAGTGTTTCAGATCTCCCTGTTCTTTCCACAAGCTGTCAGCAAGGCTGCAGCTGTCACCGAGCCCGTGCCAGTGAGAATGTGGGGCTCAGGTTACCCTGCACACCTCAGAGGAAACGCCAGCAGGGTGATGTGGCTGACACACATCGCAGAGATCAACAGCAGGTACCCCAGGGACTGTGGCAACTCTACTCTGCACCTGAGACAGGAATCGAGCTCCCAGCTGCCAGTTAAAAAAAAAAAAAAAAAAAAAGCCTGTTTGCTTTACGTACACTTAATTTCATACACAACAGATCAAAAAGGGAAGTAGAAAAAAACCAGAATAAATTATTTTCAAACCCAGCTTCATGTGCTTGCCCTTGAACAATCAGGGTCATGTAAGACAACTCTGGAAGGTCCTGGGGAGAACATGCTGGATCCCTCCAGGGAAACAAACCCAGCTCACCGCTGACCCTTCAGTCATTCAAGATGCCCTGTGGAGCCAGCGTAGCAGCAGGACACTGCATTTCTAAAGCACAGAGTAATTCCTCCATACAAAAGGCTTGTTAGGTGAAGAAAAGCCTGAAAAAACATATTACTACTATGTATGCAGCAGCCAGGATTGATGTTTTATTTATTTGGCCAATAAAATCTTTCTCAAAAGAACATGTGTTGAGCAATTCTGCAGCAATTCTGCTTGGCCACTCTTCACATAGCACTGCTAAGGAATTATGTACCACCTGTCCAAGGGGTCTGCACTGCTTGTACTCAACAGTTCAGAGAACAGGTTTGAAAAAGACCAGAAAAGTACCAGAAATGGGCAATCTCTCCATTCAAGACCATTGTTTTTTTCTGCAGGACTATTGGTGCAACACTTCAGCCTCACTGGACAATTACAAACTCAAACTGGAGCCAGCTACCCAGCTGATAAGGACTTTTTTTCCTGTAGTTCAGACAGTGCCTTGCTCTAGAGATAATTTCTTAGAGCTGAGTTGTTCCTTTAGTTGATTTACTCTGGTGCTCACTCTGAAGGGACATGCAATATTCCTCATCAAAAAGTGCACTTTAGTCCTCAGTTGGAACCAGTCCGAAGAGAAGAGTTCAGTCTACTCCTAAGACTCAGTTGTGTGTCATTAGCTGGCATCCTGAACCAAAATCTGCTGGCTGAAATCCCCTGAACTGGCACTGAGTGTGGAGTTTTAGCAGTTTTCCTTTTGAGGGTCCTGTTGCCCTTATAGCAAGGTCACTGTGAGCTCAGAGCAGAGTGGCCAAACTGTAGTGAGGGGAAGTGCCCCAAAACCAGAGTTGTGCCTGGCTGAGCTCCTTGCTTTCTTACTCTTTTTACTTACATCTGGCACCAGGTACCCAAGTCACGACCAAGAGGAGGGAGAAGGATGGCTCCTTTCAGCAAGGCCATAGAAAAATCACATCTTCCTTCTTTCAGCCCCCAAAGGCAGCTCACTGGAGAAGCAGTTTAGCACATGCCATCACTTGCAGCTTTCTATGATAAATTACAGCTGCTAGTGAGAGGCACCGTGCCAGGAAAAAAAAAATGAAATGTTTGTCTGCTGCTTTGATATGACAAAATTATCCACATACCAGCTGGATTTTTCAGATTTATCTTTGATTCTTGCAAATGCCCTCACTACTGCTGAAGAAGAAGCTGCATAAAGCACAAGTTGTAACTGCTGAAGTCCACAAATGATGGGGGTTTAAAGCTAAGAGAAAAATGGTAAGAACCAAATTGCTCATCAGTCCTTGGTGTGATACAAACTGATACTGGAGACCTGCGTTTTAAAGCAGCTGATCAAATGTGACAGCAAAAGGCAACGGTTTCTCCTCAGAAGAGTTAAAATATTTCAGTCTGCAACTACATAATAGCCAGCACTCTGGGAAGGCACGCCGAGGGAAGCATTCCCTTCTGCACAGTGTCTGAACCTCAGCACAGCAGCGCTGTGAACAGCCCAGCCTCGGGAGCTGCACTCCCTCCCTGAAACAGGCAGTGCAAGCACCAACACCAGACCCCAAAGTGCTCCAGCAGAGCAAGGAACTGCCCCGGAGTGAGGCAGCCCTGCTTGCCCCTGTGCCCACTCTAATAATAACTTTAATAATAACTGTAAATACTTCTGCACTACAGTCAGTCTGTCCCTGACACAGGTCTCTGAAAATCCTAGTAAAGGTTTGCTTTTCAATTTCCTTACTCGGTCGTAGGTTTTCAGTCTCCTCCTTTAAAGCAAATTAAGAATAGTTACCTGGAACATTCATACCAGAATTTGGTTTTGTTTCATTGCTGCCACTGGATCTTTAGATATTTAAAATCTTGTTAGATGGGCTTTGAGCAGTGCTGAATTCCTCCTTCCTTATGGTTTTACACACCCTTTTCTCCCAGGGAAAGGCAGTAACCAGACCCAGCCTTATCTTATACTTGCTCAGGACTGAGGCAGCAGCAGCAATGCTGAATATCTGAGCTCTGCTGTTTCACTAGGACACCAATTTCTTGGACTGCTCAGTAACACACAAGCCAGCTGAGCAACAGGCAGGTGAAGGAGGTAATACAGACACCTGGATGCAACTTCATGGTTTCTTCTCCTCATACTTCACACTTCAGAATTAAACCATGTACTTACCCAACAGCCATGGCAGCAGTGAATGTCTGCCAGCCTCAAGACACAAGCTACAAAAACAGATCCATCTTCCACAGGACAACAGGAAAGCTAATTAGCATTCTCACTCGAGATTTTGCAACAGGGAGCTGTCCTAGCAAATGAGCCAGATGAAAAACATCACCAAACTCTTCATACTTCACTATCAAGCTGATAACCACCATTAGATACCATATCATCTGAGCCAACCAGCTGCTGATGCTTTCAAATGTGGAAAACAAATTAAGAAAAAGAAACAAAGAGCACTGGCTGTAGCCTCTCTTCCATATATCTTATCATCCCATTCCAGGTTAATTAAAAGCCATCCAAAGACAGGGGTAAACCAATCCAGGCTCCAGAGTGATTGTTTCATCTTCCCCTACTTAAAAAGAGTACCTACAGGACCAAACCCAAATTTAAGGTTCTTGCTTTGGTAACATTAGGCATCTCAAAATGTTTCCATCCTTTCCTAGGACTTCACAATTCTTCAAGGCACCTTCTTATGCTTTTGGGCTGTAACACTTCCTCCCTCCTCCCTTTCCCACCTAAATTTATTTCAACGCTGCCCCCTTCACAGTCTCAACTCCAGAAACTCGGTGTGAGAACTCATGTCACAGAAGGCTTCTGTCCCTACAGATTCCCTCATGGATTACACCAGATAAAGCATCACTGCTGCCATCAGCAAGTCCTCTCCTTTGTAATCCAGCACAGGAGCTCTGGGAACATCCCAGCCAGAGGCAACAGCAGCACAGAGCAGAGACAGACAACGCTGAACTCTGCACCTGAGAAAGGAATCGAGCTCCAGGCTCCCAGTGATGCATGGACAAGTCTTGCATCTCAGCACTGCAACCACAACAGACACATCCCAGCTATGTCAGCAGCTCCCTTTCCGCATTCTAACCTGCTGAAGTTGAAGGTCACATTCCAACAGACAAATAAAACTTGTTCTGTGAGAAGGAAAACTGTTAGAAATTTCTCAGGGGTTGAACACCCTCTTTACAGAGCTAGGTTTTGCGCCATAACCTGAAGCTTCATTAAATTCAATCCACATGTAGACATTTGTACTCAAAAAACAGAAGAGACAAGACACCAGATAAAAAAGGCTTAAAATCCACTTTAATAATGCATTCCTGTAACATTCCTCAGACATACTCAAACTTTTTAGTGGGACAATTACAGTTTGTGTTCAAACAGTTTACACTAAATGAAAAATCTTGTAGTACTTCTACACAAAAGACAGGCAAGGTTAGGATTATACAAACATTTTTTTTTCAGTTAAATCTTCAGCATGAGATACAGTATCTTTATCCAATAGATTGTACTTTACTACCAGTAAAAATAAAGAGATACAACACGTTATCAAAAAAATTCATCCAAACAAGAACCTCCCAGCCATTCAGGCTGCACGACTGTTAACTACTTCAAAGAAACAAATGGTCCAGGTAAAAAGAGTAACTAACAAGATAGGAGGGAAAAAAAAAAAAAAAGAAAAAGAAACAAACAAAATCTCCCCCAATTCACTACATGACAGATCATTTGGAGCTATATAAATTTACAAAATCATGGGAGCTGCAAAGTACCCAAATGCTGCCCTAGTTCTCCAGAGACTCCCCTGTGCTCTTAAGCAAGGTACACTACACTAAAAAAAAAATGCCAAGACGTACTGAAACTTCACCTAATTTAGTCTCATGATATCAGCTGCAAATAGGAAACCTGGAATGGTCAAGGCATTAGGGTCCTTGCCAGATTTTACCGTTACCGAACCACGGCAGCCTCCCAGAATTCATTCTTCACTTTGAAATTAGGAATGCACCACATGAAATCTTCTAAAACCTTTACCAGTCAAACTGCACTCCCCTTGTCCTAGAGTGGCTTTACCAAAACAGGCCCTTAATGAACTATCTTCAAAATGTCCCCCCCCTCCTCCCCCCCAAGTTGAACCCTGTGTGGCCTGCCAAGATTTCTTTCTTTGGGGCGTGGACAGGGCATAGCTTAATCCTGTTAGTATCTGCGACGCTTGTTAGGGCCAAAATCCCCCCCGGGATTTCCTCTGTTGAAGGCGGGCGGGGCCCCTCCCATCGCTCCAAGGCCTTCCATGGCTCCACCCTGCCCGAAGCGGTCTGGAGGTGGTGGTGGAGTCTTGCAACCAGGACAAGTGCAGAAGAGGAAGAAAAAAAAGGAGGGAAGAACAAAGGGCAGTTAAAAGCCATTGGAGTTGATTTGAATTCTACCAGGATTCCACAATTCCAGCTGAGCTCACTGCAAACCTTCACCCTACCAAAAGCATCCCCACAGTCCCAAACCTGGACTGACAGGACCATTGCAGAACAAAGTCCCTTTCCCCACATAACCTGCAGTCAGGCACACTAGGACTGTGTGCACCACCCCACAGACCCCACAGTTTAAATGAGCCACCTAAACTCACCTTCCCTTTCCCTTCCTGGCTTCAAATTCCCCCTTAATTTCTGTGTGTAGTGCATATTCCCTTAACCTCAGCTGCTTTGCTGTCCCTACCACTTAGGTACAAAAGCTTTTAGGCAAATAAAACTGCTCTTTATGATAAAAANAACCACTGAAAGAAGATGAACTTTCAGGACAAACTTTACTATAACTGCTGCTGTTTCTGCTGGTGACTGGAAGTGCTGACACTGTGGGAGGACCAATCCTCTGTGTGACAGAGAGGAATGACAGATGCCACAAAAGCCAGAGTCTATTGCAAAGCCCTACAGTAAAGTTTAGAACTAAATCAAATACAAAAAATTTAAGAAGTCCAACATATAAGCATGAACTCCACTGATTTTCTGCTCTCGACCTCCTAAGCAAATTAGCTGAACTCATTCTGGCCTATGAGAACAGGAGATAACTGTTTTCAGAACTGGTGATGAACAGAACACTCCTAAAAGCTTGGCTTCATGCCTGCAAGAATCTACTCTAAAAACCCTCTCAATTTAACGAAGTGCTTCCCATAAGGTCATTTAAAAACAACCATATAATATTGCTAAGATCTTTCTAACCAGCATTTAGCACTAGCTCTCTTGGAAGTAAATGAAGCAGTTATTAGACTTGGCTCCATCTCCTGAAAATTATCAGCTAGTATCAAGGCAAGATTAACTTCTAAAGATTTCAACAGGACTGAAGCAACAGGTCTGGGTAGACAAAGAAGCTTCAACTTCAGCAGCTGCTGCTTAATACTGGAAACAACCTAACCTGCATTTTAAAGGTGTGCACAAAAAGCAGGTGGAGATACACTACCATTCCCATGGCTCCATCAGGGATCATAGCTCCAGGACCAGCAGCAGGAGGTGCAGGAGCTGGGACATTGGTACCACCCATAGCTCCTCTATTGTTCATGCCAATGGTACCTGGAAAAGAAAACTGAGGAATAATCCTGGCACACACACAGAGTGATGGGGTCTGCTCATGTCCCCAGAGCCACAAAACACTGTTCCATGCAGGGACAGAGTCCCAGTCTATTAACCAGCTCTGCACTATCAGGTCAAGACCAACTGATGTTGTTTTACAGCATGTTGTGTTTCCTGTCACATGGATACTTCCTCTTACTAGCCTGGGAGATTACTTTGAGTTTCTAAATAAGAAGCCAATAAAATGAGATCACTGGGAAAAAAAAAGTGCAGATTCTGTAAGAGAGGAAATGAATATGCACAAGAACAAAGAATACTCTTACCTCCCATACCCATCTGTCCCATCCGCATGTCTGGTGGCTCCCTCTGGAAAGACAGACACTCATTATACTGATTATCAGGCTTTTAAAGATGTAATTATACAAATTCTAGGAGTTCTGAGGATTTACTACTGTACAATGTGTAGAAAAGTAACTCCCAGGGTAAATTTCAAAGAAAGGCAGGAGCAACCTTCACATGACAGCTGCTGAATGAACAGGTCTTATTTTAAATATCTCATTATAAAAGGTTGTTTTCCAGAATTATAATAAAACATCCAGCAGCAAAGCTGCACATGCAGACTTTAGCAAAGACATCCTGATGGAAAGATGTGCTGAGCAGTAGTAACACATTAGATTGAATTAGTTTTGCTACTCCCTCGGCATAGCTAAGAAGCTTTTCCTGTTGAAAGGAATGCAAGCTTACATAAAGACACAGTACTGGGTCACTTGCATTAAAATACCATTTAGTGAGCTCAATTTCTCTTTTATTAAGCAAGCATCAGAAACACCTATTACAGATTTCTCTCACTGCAAAACCAGGAACACCCTCCTCACCTCAGTGAGGACACTACTTCTTTCACAGTGTTAAGTGAAGACAACTTCCACTTCATCTGTAGTCTCAGTGCCATTATTTATCATATGAAGGCAGTATTATTTGTAGGAATCAGGATATCTCCTGCACAAGGAGAATATTCCCACATTTGGCTCCCATGCTCTCGGCCCTTTGGTTTCACACACATTTAGCTATTTTGCCTAGGAGCCAAGTTTCACTGGTAAGCTTTGAACACTTATTGTCAGCTGTACCAATGCCATTACACCACCTGAACAGCCCTACAGCTCCCTCCACTAGAGAAAGTGGCTGGCACTGGAAAAAAATTGTAAGGCATTTCTCTATGGAACTAGAGATACTGTTATTAAAAGGCAGGTTACCACCAGGTGACACTACAAAAAAATACTTGACCAAATGACTTTAAAGTACAAGCATATACCATGCCTGCAGCAATGCCTCCAGTTGGGATCCTTTTATGATGACTAAGACAGACTGCAAGCTAAGGATATTACCAGTCATATAATCATAACAGGGTTCTGCTGCAGTGCTTTAGGACTCCGTGTGTGTGCTGCTGTTAGAACAGAATTAGTCAGCATACATTTTTCTGTACAGCAAGACAGCTACAGAGGGTCCTACATGAAGAGCAGTGGAACAGAACTGGAGGATTTATAGTTTCCAGGCTAAACTGTATTAAGATTAGAGGGAGTCAATAATTTAGGGTAGAATGCACTACTGATGTACAGTCCTCCAGCCAAGTTGAAAATTCACAGAAAGCTGTGCTGTGGAAGGGGAAAAAAAATCTACTGTGAGTGTACAGATGTAATGGAAATGTAGAAGCACTCGTACCGCATCAGCAAAGTTCCCTTTAAAGCCTTCCTGCTGGCGCCTCATCATCTCTTCTTGCTGCCTCCTCATTTCCTCCTCACGGCGCCTGCGCTCCTCCTCTTGCCTGTGAAGAAAGTCCAAGGATGCTCAGCACAACGAACACCAACGACCTGCATCGCTGTGTTCCAGTACTGCCTCATGGATCCTCATTGGAAACTTTACACTTCAAACTTTCAGTTTAGAGGAGCTCATTAAAAAAAACAAAACACTTCTGTGTGTGTGACGAGGAGCAGCTCAGCCTGGAGAAAAGGAGGCTCAAGAGGGACATTATCACTCTCTAGAGCTGCCTGACAGGAGGGTGGAGCCAGTCTCTCCCCCCAGGTAAGAAGTGACAGGACAAGAGGAAATGGCCTCAAGTTGCACCACGGAAAATTTATATCTGGATCAGGGAAGATTTCTTCACCAAAAGGGTTACAAAGCATTGGCAAAGGCTGCCCAGAAAGTGGTGGAGTCACCAACCCTGGAATGATTTAAAGGATGTGTAGATGTGGTGCTTAGGGACATGGTGGGCTTGGCAGTGTTAGATTTACAGCTGAACTCACTGATCTTGGAGGTATTTTTCCAACCCTTTATACACAGCATCTCCCAAATGCATGCTGACTACATGAAATATCATGCATCAAGCCTGATAGCTCTTAAGCCCCTTCTGTTACAAATAGTCTGATAATCTTCCTGGAGCTTCTCAAAATTACCCCAAGACAAGGAAGTGCTACAATGGAGAGAGAAATCTCTGAGACTGTTACCCCTCAAATGAAAACAAAGATGCTGGAATGGGATTTCCCAATCTGCAGCACAGAAGCCACTAAATCACAGCAGAGATTCTGATTTTTCTATCTGCCTCATAAAGGAGCTTAACTGAAACACAGAAACAAAGAAGCAAATACTAGCCAATGGAAGAAACTCCTAACTCTTTCATCTCAAACCAAATGTACACTCTTCCCTACGAACAAAACTAAAACCCCAAAGTAACAGCCATACTTGAGGTAGTAATTAAACTGTCACAATGAACAATTAGGTGCAGTGAAGAGGTGTTTTATTCTGCTATGGATTCACAGCATTTCACAACCTGCCCCCTTACCTGAGTTCCAACTGTTTACGTTTTTGTACTTCCTGGTTATGCAATTCCTCCATTCTCCTCAGCTCTTCCTGGCGTCTCATTAAATCTGTGTAAGACAACAGTAAAAAACACAATCAGATCCACCTCCCATGTCACCTCTTATGAATTGCTGAACTAGAACTCTGATACAGAAGAGAAAAAGGTAACACAGCCTTCACCAATACTGTAGCCTCTTTCCACGTTAGGGCCAACTAGATTCAGTGCCAGGTCCTGCCCCTGGGTCACAACAACCCCCTGCAGCTCCAGGCTGGGGCAGAGGGGCTGGAAAGTGCCTGGTGGGCAGCAGCAGCTGAACGTGAGCCAGGGGTGCCCAGGTGGGCAGGAGGCCAAGGGCACCTGGCCTGTCCCAGCCAGGGGGTGGCCAGCAGGACCAGGACAGTGACGTCCCCCTGACTGGGCACTGGGAGGCCACTCCCCAAATCCTGTGTCCAGCTCTGGGCCCCTCACAACAAGACAGACACTGAGGGGCTGGAGCGTGTCCAGAGAAGGGAACAGAGCTGGGGAAGGGTCTGGGGCACAAGTCAGATGAGGAGCAGCTGAGGGGGCTCAGCCTGGAGAAGAGTAGGCTTGAGGAGACTCTATTGCTCTACAAGTACCTGAAAGGAGGTTAATGGTTGGACTTTCTGATCTTTTCCACCTCAATGATTCTATGATTGCATTTATCTGCTGCTACCATGCTTGGTTACAAGACAAGCAACCACCACAGCTCCCCTTCAGTGGTCTCTAGCCAGTCTAGTGAGCCACCCAGTCCTAGATGGTGCAGGGCCCTCCCTGCTCCCATCCTGCATTTATCTGACTCATACCTTGCCGCATGAGCATCACTTGGTGCTCATGGCGAGCTGCCTCCATCTCCATCTCCAGCTTCTCTCGAGCTTCCTTGATGTTGCGATCTACTTGTTCCTGCTGCTGCTTCTCCATTTCTATCAAAGCCTTCCAACGCATGGCATATTCATATTCAAAGCTGCCAGGCTGTGCAAACCGAGGAGGCTGCTCACGCTCCCTGTCAAACAATGAAGAGACAGTGAATGCTTCAGGAGAGCAAGGAGGAACCAAGAAAACTCCATTTGTGAGTCAAATGCAATAGTAGGCCCTTTTAACAGTTAACTGTGCCTCAGACACCAGTTTGTCTGCTGCTCAGGCATCATCTTATTCCTGCATGGAAGCTGTCCTCCTCCATTACAAGCAATGACACTGCTTTCACAAGACACCAAGAGATTCTGGGTAAAGAGATTTAGAAATACCCTTGAAAGCAACAGCCTTTGCTCCTGCTGCACATCTTATGGACAGGTGAGCTCCAGAAACAAACACTGACCAAATGTGCAGGTTATTTTCACCCAGCACCTGTAGAACAGGACTATTCCTAATTCCACCTCCTGAAGCTCTCATCTTCCTTACTTGAGAAATTCATGAGCTCACATGGTTTGCTAATGCCAATTGCTCAGATCACAGGATTCCTATACTGGGAAGCCTTCTAAGACTCTGGTCTTATACCTGGATAGCTCTACAATCCCCTAATGCTAGTCACATAATTCCTTAAATTCCTGTTGTGGGTTCAAGTGTTTCCTACATAGACTTTCTGTATTACTTCCCAGGGAATCTCATATGATCTGTGTTATCTCAAACTGACCCAATTTTTTATTCCAACAACTGAAATGAACTTAGAAGAAGCACGTGAAAGTTGCCAGTCTTATCCAGCAGTGTGGATTCTAAATCACTGTTTTCTTTCAGCCAATCATGGCAAGAGAACAGTGAATGCAATTCTCCTTCCAAAGTCAGGTCACATTTATAGAAAGAAAGAAGGACCTGAGGAGCATTGATGAGTCACCCATCTAAGACTGAGGCACTAGCCCACACTCTTTTGTTGCATGCCAGGCACATACTTGTGATATTGCTGGTTTTTGATGACTAGTTTCTCTGGTAGACCCTCCTCATCATCATACTGATCCATGGGCTCCACAGTGACAGGACGAGGGAATCTGTAAAGAAAAAGTGAGGTGCTTTCACGAAAATTCAAGATGAAGCTTGTAGTTTTGAAAAGCACAACTTACAGTGCTTCTAGAACTGCTCAAATAAACTCAAGAGCAGCTGGAGATCACAACCAAAGTGAAACCAGAAATCACTTTGAATACTCTTTTTTCTTTTTTTTTTAATAGGAGTGTAACTGTTAGAAACAAAATCCTTGTTTAATCCAATCGTACTGCAAGAATAATATTTGCAGTTACTTGGTTCAAATTAACAGCCTAACTGGAATCCTGACACGCTCCAGTAGGATCTACTCAGCATGAAGTCTTGTCTCTAGAGTGGCACCAGTCCATCTGTGCCTCTTTATGGCTGTTTAAAGCAAAGAGTCACTACAGCACACCTCACTGGAGGCTGCAGGCTGTGCCATCCAGTCACACTCTCCTGGTGAGGCCACCATGTGCTACTGTTGCTTGGCAACAGTGCTCTGGGAAGGTCCACTGGGCCCTTGTCTGAATTTCCACCCCCCAGGGAATCCCACTGGTGCACTTCACAACAGACACTGCAGATGTGTGCTGCTGGGGTCTGTGAATCAGCTCCCCACAGCACTGACACTGCTCACCCTCAGCACAAAGCAGCACCCCAGCTGCCCATGAGCTCCTCAGCCGCCTGTGCCAGGGCTGGGGAAATGAAGGGAGAGGATCCTGTTGTGCCAAGTGGCGATGGGTACCCAGGCTCCAGCAGGAAATGGAAGGCTAAAATCCCTTTCCTCAGCCCAAGATCCATGATACAGCTTTTCACTTTCATGTGACATACTCCATTATTAATAATCTTATTTTCTAACACGAACCAATTTCAAACAATTTATCTAGCATTCTTGTCTTGAACTAGGATAAACCAGAACAAGTTTAATCAAAACCAAACCATAACTAGAAAGGAACAACAGACTTGTTTGTGGTCTTAGATATCAGAACCTAATGTACTGATAGCTTTAAAGAGATTGAATGTTCACCTTTAGTTATGCATTGATAGTGATTAGTTTTGCATGATCACTTTAAAAAAATCTGTTTTCATGGTTCTTTCAGGTACAGACTTCTGAATCAGCAAAAGCTCCCTAGCAGTAATCCTCCTGTAGAGTACTACTCACTATGCTCCTTATCCTCAAGGAGAAAAACAGGTATTAAAAAAGAAATAAGCAAAACCTGCTTTTTGAAACTGAATGTGCTTGTGTACAGCTGTGCCACTGCAGATCCACAGGAGGTGAGAAGCACAAAACTTAAAAAAATTACTTTAAAAATGAGTAATATAGCCCAATTTCAGGAAGTGTTCCAGTCAGAAATTCTAGGAGCATAATACAAAATAAAGTAATTTTTTTCCCAAGACATCAGAAATGGCTCCCTCTTAACAGAGCAACAAACTGCTTTGTGGAATGCAACTGAATTGATCATTTGCTCAAGCAAGTTCACATAATTATGAAAGAACATGCTTTTCTCCCTTATTACATTCAAGCACTGGGAATGGTGAAAACTCCAAACAATCCAATCTACCTGAGCAGCCTCTCCAACAGATCCCATGCCCACAGTGGCATTCCACCCCAGCAGTGCATGCTACAAGTGGAATCCTACCCCGAGACTCTCCCCTTTAATGACCCAGAGTGTACAATTAAAACACTTCCATTTTTTTTGCAAACAAGTTATACAGATGATCTCTGAAATAGGTCCCGTTCTTAAAGGCTGCTTCAATTGCCCTAAGGTTGTTTTAAGAAGAGTTATTTGGAAGTTTTATGCACTTACCCCACTAGCAGCTTCCCAGGAGAAAATTTTCATACCTGAGCTTCAGCACAGACTGTCTCTTGTTGGAAAGCTAAATAAAATTCTCCCCAGGCCAATCCCCCACCAGTCCCAGTGTGGTGCTAAGAACCAGCCAAAGCCACCCAACCTGCACATGCCAGCAGAGCCCCTCTCCCCGTGCACACTTACGTAGTGAGCAGGAAAGACCCATCACTACATCTATCCAGCGCTTTCCTAGCGGCAGGCTTCCCTGAGAACTCCACGATGCCTTTCCCAGAGGACCGTCCTCTGTCATCCACAATAACCACAGCCCTTTCCACCTGGCCAAACACCGAGAAGGCTTCCTCCAGGAGCTCGTTGGACACAAACTGGGGCAGGTTCCTGACTGTCAGCGAGGCGCTGTGGCAGGCAAAGCGCACGCGGAGCTGCTTCCCGCGGAGAGGCATGTTGTCCAGTTCCACCTTGGCAATCTCTGCCAGAGTGCGAGTTTCCTGCAGATAAGGACAGCCACCATTAGAACTCCCAGCAAGGATTAAACACAAGCTTATTTCTCCGTAACAAATACTTCTGAGAGAAATAAATGAATCTCCCACAGCTCGGTAGGAAGCGTGCCAAAAAAGCGCAGCTATTCCTTATCGTGAATGACTGAAGAGCCAGAGTTTGGGGGTGGGGAGGGTGAGAAATGTGTAACAAATATCTAAGTTCAGTCCAATGGGTAGTATGAACTAAGCAAACAATGAAATTTTCATTATCACACATAATTATATTAAGGCTACAAAACACCTTTTTTAAAAAAACAAATGCATTTTAAAAATATCATCAAAATTCACCTATTAACCAAGTGTGATATGGAAATGCTGATAGTGTGACAATCCATGAAAGACCTTCTATGCCACTTTCATACCTTTCCACTCATTTAAATCACTACCCAGCAGCTGAAATACATGAAAGCAGTCCAGACATGGGTGTAGGAACCTCATCCACTCACCTCAGGGCTTTCAGGAAGGTGGTGGATGAGCCACAGAAATCTAAGAAGCACTCTGGTGGCAGCTACTTCCCTTCCAGACACACTTGAACATGATCATCTAGAGATCCCCTACCTCAGGAGCATTAATCATGCCAGAAATACTGCATGACAAACTATGCCCATAGGAATTCCATATTCCAGAAACAGCAGAAGTTCACTTTGTCTATAATAGCATCACATTCATGCGGGTTTTTTTCTGCTTTCAGAATACATTTATGATATCTCTCACAATTCCTGCCACAACCTGCCTAAATTCACATTTCTTTTCATAACAAGCTCTAGACAAACCACTTTGGAAGCTAATCCCATATTCCAGGTTACTAACATCATCAGCAGGTTTAATCAGCAAGACATCTCAACATCTATCACTTTCAATTAACAACACTGCCCCAGAGTGAGCCGTCAGCACAAGAAACTCCCCAAAGGTCACTCACCAGCCTGATAAAACCAAAGCCTTTGTCCTTGTGTATGAAGACTTCCCCTGCCTTGCCATACTTCTCAAACAACTTTCTCATCTCTTCCTCTGTGATATCTGGGGGCAGATTCCCCACAAAGAGGCGGCTCCTTTGGGTGAAGGTCTTTTCACCGGGTTTCCGGAAATTCTTCAGGTCAATAGTCAGGCCTTCATCTGAGGGGAATAAGGTACACAGCTGCTCTACAGTTGGGGGGATAAATTTTATTAGGTTTCATCACAGTGACCACAGGGACACAGGATAATACAGGTAACACCACCCGTTCATTTTGGTCTTAAAACCTCTCCAGCCATCTCTCCAGCAGCAAGGGGGTTTTATTTTAGAATGGCCCCATAGTTTTTTTTTTTTTTTTAAAGAAAATTGAACCTCAGTGTTCAGTAACACCAGTGAATGACAGTCTAGAACTGGAGAAAACCACACACTGCAGATTGAAAGAATGTGAGATGTTTCACTCAAACTTTTTGAGATCTGGTCAAGATAACTGGCCCACAAAAAAATCAACTGCAGTCACGAGACAGGAATTTGCTTTTACAACACAAATAATTACAGAAAAGACACAGTTTAGCCAGAAAACAGATTTTTTTTTTTTTACTCAAAATCACACCAAAACAACTCCAGATATAGAGAAAAATATGCAAATAAGAGGAAATTTTGTTAAAACAGGTAACTTTCAGAGAGCTGTCATTCTGTGAGATGGGTTCCAGAATATGGTTTTCAAAGCTGAAGAGAAGGCTGGAATACTGAACATAGTGGGGGAAAATATCAACCCAAAACTAAAAACAAACCCAAAACAAACAAACCCAAAACAAACAAACAAACCCACTCAAAACCCAGCCATATAGATGAGCCCTCAGAAAAATTACAAGATTAATTAAAAAAAAAAAAAAAATCCCAGTTCAGTTAAGTTATCCTACAAGGGATTTTTAAAGTTGGAAAAGACCTCAGAGATCAAGTCCAAGGTTAAAATATTTTCTGAGCTATCCAACAGAAATAAACACAAACAGCAACATTCTCAAATCCCCACAGGCATATACAATCTTTAACCCTTAATTCAGCAGGAGTCCAGCATCACTTTATCATCCTGTGCCCCATTTTCTTAAACACATGTGGAACTCCAGCACACAGGACTACAGGGCACAGAAAGCAACTCCTTTGCTTTGCAGAGGACACAAGTCATGGTCACACATATGAAATAAACAGTGAACATAAATGGCTTGATTCCAGCTATGAAGCAGGGCACTAAGTGACAAAGACAATGCATGCAAGACACTGCAGGGAGAACCCTTTGAGAGGAGCAAGCACACCTCCATGGCTAACACTAAATAACCAGACTGAGTGTGCCCAGAGAAGAGCAGTGAGAGTAGGTTATCTACTTCACACAGCAAAGGTACAGGAGTGAAACGTTCTGCCTTGTTCACAGCATTGCCACGAGTATTTGGGGATCAACTGGAAGGCCTGTGGATACAACAGGAGGTACTTGGAACAGAGTTACACTCAGGAGTACACAGAGCACCGCTGTTCTGCCTCAGGAGATGCATGCAAAGGACTCAGTCAATACAAGCTGATCCCTGTGGGAATTCCCCAGTACAGCTGTACTGTTATTGTTTTCAACCTGACTGGAAACTGCTGCTCTGCCACCCTTGTCTGTTATTGTCTGGGAACTGATAAAGAGCCTGTTCATCTCAGCCACCTAACAAAAACACGCAGGGCTTTTACCAGCCCAGTATCTCTGACACAAAAAACTCCACTTGGAGGAGTCACACTAAGCACACAGGTGACTTCGACACGTTTTTTGAAAGGCCAGAGTGTCTAAACTTTAAAAAAACCACATCTAATAAAACTAAAGCACTTTCTCCCCCCACAAAAAATGCTAACGGTGATGTCTCGGATTTCTAAACTATCAGGTTGGATCAGTTCAGGCCCCTGGAGCCATTAACACGTCCTGTCCCAGCCCACAAGGGAGCTCCAGTCCACACTGACCAGGAAAACCTGGAAACCCGCTGGAGCAGAACGGCTTCCATCAATGCCAACTGGCATTAAATACTAAGTAAAGCCAGGTTTCTCCGGGTTCCTCATTAAAAAATCCAGTCTTACGAGGTGCCTGCAGATCGCTGTAACAACTTCTCACTACAACACAATCTTCACTGAGAGCAAACTTACTCCTGTATAATCGAGTAATTGCTCTAGCAATCAAGCTCCTTAAGCTTCTGGTTTCCTAAGAAAACGTGTATTGAGAAGCCATCTGTTATGCCCGGGGAAAAAACAGGAACCAGACAACGAAAGACAGAGCTTGTTACATTCGCAACGCTTACAGACACACTGTCAAGAACGCGCTGACTTCCAAACTGCAAGTGGTCTTTTCCTGAGACTTTGAGGCAAAGACAGAGCATCTATATCGCCGCACTGGCTTTGGGAACGCAAGAAACTTACGAACGCAAAAAACTTACGAACAAACGCCACAGGAGTCGTGTGTACTCTCGAGCGTACTGAGCAAAACCAAAAGAAATACAAACCACAAATACAACCCAGGCTCAATTAAAACCGTAGGTTCCAACAAGGGGAAAAACCTGATACAGCAGGAGATGCTGCAGCCCGCTTGGGAATCTAAGGATTTATTGTTTTAACTCAGAAAACCGGGTTCCTTTTGTTCCTGCCGAGACCTGTTGCAGCCGAGGGCCGCAGCTAACCCGAGGTTTCCCGCTGCACCGAAGCGGTCGCTCAGCGCCTACCCAGAGCGGGGCCGGGCGGGCCCCCGCGGCGGGCCCGGGACTCACTCTGGCTGTTGGCCTGCTGCCCGTTCGCGGGGATGGACGGCGGCGGGTGCTGCTGGTGCTGCTTGCGCGGAGCGTGGTTCTGCTTCTCCATGTTGAAGCCCTTGTTGCCCTGCATCTTCCCCACCTGAAAACAACACACGCGCGCACGGTCGGGAAGCGGCCCGGAGCTCGGCCCCGGGTGGCTCCCGCCGGCCCCGCGTGCAGGGGCGGGGCGGGCCGCGCAG
>VXBN01005302.1:14559-29010 GCA_013397395.1 Sinosuthora webbiana | reverse complement strand
CCCTAGCTGCAGCTCTCCCTTCCTGGATTTGGGAGCTCTGTACCTTCGGGGAACAGAACCCGGTCCACCCAGAGCTGCACAACCCTTTTTTATCGTGGTTTTTTCTCGTTGTTGGTGATTGGGATTGTTTTTCTAATAAATTGCTTTTTAATATTAACCCGATTTTGCTATTGCATTTATAACAATCTTCAATGCTAATTTAGTCCTCATTCTTTGGCTCTCTTATCAATCTTTTCCCAGACCAAGTCTCTTACTGCACCAGGGGTTGATGTTTGTAATGTTTGTTAATGGTCCCTTGTCTCCTGTGTATCTTCTGGCTACTCCCAATCTGTGGACCTTAAATTCATCAGGCCTTGCTCAGTGAAACTTGCTCAGTCTTTTGAAGAGAAACTTCAATTCCCCTCCCCCTGGGCAAAGGCGAATAAACCCCTGACTGAAGTTACATTAAAAAAATTTAGACATTGTATCATTTCCAACAATGCCAGGAAAAGGGGGACCCTTCTCTCTCCATGAGTTCCAGCTGCTGCCCCAGTTCCAGCCATTGTCCCAGTGCCTGCCACTTTTGCTGAAGAGGAGCTGAAGACCCTCCACAAGTTCCAGCTGCTGACCCAGTTTCAGCTGCCATTGTTGATGGAGCTGCTGCCACTGGGAAAGACCTTGCTGGGTGGTGTGGAAGAAACGGCTTGAGAGGCATTTGACTGGTTTTGGACTCTGGGTTTCTTTTGTTTTGTCCTTGTTCCCTGTTGGTTGTTGTTTGAGGGAAAAAGGAGTTTTGTAATCGTGGAGGTTCAGCTGCTGTGTTGTCTTTTTTTCCTTTGTTGTCTCTCTCCACCACATGGTCAGGAGAAGGGAGCTTCTCCCCCATCTTGACTTTGCTCCCTGGCAACAGTCTTCTGGAAAGATGATGAGCCACCAGCAGTAGATATCATGGTTTGTCAACTCCAGGAATATAAAGACAGTACCCCTTCCTCAGTCATCTCAGCCATGGAGAAAATGCCCAATAAACTGACCTGGGAGTTTCACCAACTCAGAGAGGATATGTCCTGCTCCCCACCTGTATGGGCCTGCATTTCAGCAATTGACAGCAGGCATCCTTTCACTCAAGAGAGAGGATATACAAGATACACACCATGGGGTACCCTGTGGTTTTTTACCTGTGGGACCATAGATAGGGCATGATGAAGTGGGATGGAAAACCCTAGGGGAATGGGTACAGGAATTGGAGGGTAAATCAATCACCAATGGGGATTCTTCCAGGAAAGTTGCTGCTGATCCAGTTTCCAGTGGGCATTTTTCCAGGCAGAATAGAAGGGCTGATTTTACTCCCAATCCTGTGGAAATAAGTTCTAATTCATTTAATTAATTTCTACAAGAAGTAAGTGGAGAAGTGGAGAATCCTGTGATCAATATTAGAGGGGCCCTGACTCCTCCAGCCAGGTGGAGGAAAGGGACAACCAGCTTTACTGGACTGTGTGGATCCAATGGCTTGCCATGTCAGACCCACAGGAGTATAGCACTCTAGTAAATACTAATGAACAATGTACTTTGATGCCATCAAATTATGCACATCTCCTCAAAGATGGCACACCTCCTGTTGAAAGAAGACACTAATAGTAGGGACCATAGTAGTGTGAACAAGATGCTATAATTTTCTGAAGTTTAGGAGGTGGTTGAAATTCAGTCACAACTCTCTTCGGAATTCACTTCACACAAAAGCTTAGAAATATTTTGTTAAATACTAATAACAACATTAAAATCTTTTAGTCTTATTTTCATTTTAATTAGCCAGGATACATATGCCATTCACTGTGAAACCAAATGCTACTCCTTTTTACTAACCAGCAGGGGGTACTAGGAAATTAAACCAAAGTAGCATTTAGCAATTTTGCCTCTTACCATAAGATAATGACATGAAGCTGTGTTAGGGGAGGAAACCCAGCCATATCCTGAGCTGTATCAAAAGCAGTGTGGCCAGTAGGTCGAGGGAGGTGATTCTCTCCCTCCACTCTGCTCTTGTGAGACCCCACCTGAAATACTGCATACAGTTCTGGTGCTCCCAACATAAGAAGGACATGGAACTGTTGGAGCAAGTCCAGAGGAGGGCCATGAAATTGATTAGGGGACTGGAACACCTTCCCTATGAAGACAGGCTGAGAAAGTTGGGGCTGTTCAGACTGGACAAGAGAAGGTTGTGTGAAGACCTCACAGCAACCTTCTACTATCTGAGGGACTCTTCATCAGGAACTGTAGTGACAGTGATGCCTAAGCTTTTTATATATTTTTCATATATTTGTAGCTTTTTAGATTGCTAACACATGGCCATAGCTCCAGGACTTTTCCTACCCTTTTCCCTTAGATTTTAGAACAATAAGCTAACCTTGTAATAAATTCCTGAAATATCGTTTAGTCTTATTCCAAGTAGGGGACCTACAATAAGACATAACAAGAAGTGGGGCAAAGAAGCCCTTAGACCAACTCCAAGGGGTTGACCCAGGGGTGGGTTACTGGAGCAACTGAATCTCCTATTGCATGTACCTGTTAGATATCCAAATTAATTAACCCTATAAAATTGTTGAAATCTGGTGCCAGGTGTGCTACTGTGAGGATGATGAGATACTGGCATAGGTTGACCAGAGAAGCTGTGGCTGCCAGATCCCTGGAAGTGTTGAGGGCCAGGTTGGACAGGGCTTTGAGCAACCTGGTCAAGTGGAAGGTGTCCCTGCCCATGGCAGAGGGGCTGGTGTGGGAATACACAAGGCAGAGAGTAAGACAGATTTAATTAGCATAGCTAGTTTGATAACCAGGATGCCATGGCATGAACAAACAGCTCTGAGATTACAAGAAGATGGGATCAAACCTGTTTACGGGAAGAGAAGAGATTTGATCAACCCCCTATGAGAAAGATGTTGTAAAATGCATGAGTTGTTTGTATGATCTTTTAACCTAATTAATGTAGTAGAAATTATTAACCTTCTTGAAATGCTATATAAGCTTTTGGAAAACCTGAGTAAAATTGAATTCTGATCACTGAATCAGTCTCCCCGTCTCTCCATCAATCGCCAATAGGCCGGAACTAGATGGTCTTCAAGGTCCCTTCCAACCCAAACTATTATATGATTATATGATTAGAAAAAGGTTCTTTACCCAAGGGTGGTTGGGCACTGGAACAGGCTCCCCAGGGAAGTGGTCACAGCACCAAGCCTGACAGAGTTCAAGAAGCATTTGGACAATACTCTCGGGCACATGGTGTGATTCTTGGCAATGGTGCTGTGCAGGGCCAAGACTTGGACTTCAATGATCCCTGGGGTCCCTTCCAACTCAGGATATTCTATGAATATAATTAACATCTACTCTTTTGCAGAATCTTAATGTTTCCTGATCTTCATATGCAGGTTTCATATTGACTTCTAGAATTTGAGCAGTATGGTGTGAAATTTCTGCATCAGCTCATTTCTTATAAATCACTAGAAATCTGGAAAGTTATTAGCCTTCAACTTGAACTTCTGAACTTACTAGAGAAGCTTAAATTCATAAAATGAAATTGGAATAGAGAAAATTACAATACTTATTGAACCATTCATATTTTGTAGTAAAAGATAAGTGCAACTGAAAAACATAAGTAGTGCCAGGTACATAAATCAGGTACATAAATCAATCTGATCCAAGAACCTAAAGAAAAGTCCTAAGGCCTCAAGTGTCACTGGGGATGCAGTCATCATCTGTGATTCTGTGATCTCATGAGCTAGCAGCAGGGCAGAGGCCAGCCTCACACCAGGTAGCAGCAGGACCTCCCCACATCCAGGCTGAATTTTGTTTATAACTTGACAGGAGAGAACAACGGTACCAGAGTAACTAACGATGCACAGTGCCCAAAACAACATTCAAGTCTCACTACATTGTGTCATTTGTTACATGTTTCTTCAGAACTGCCTCCCCCCCTAAGCCACCAGGTTAATCACCACCAAGCTGCTCTATCATTTCCCCTCTTCAACGGAACAGGGCAGGAGAAAATACAACAAAAGTCTCAAGGGAAGAGATAAGGACAGTGAGATCACTCAGAAATTACTGTCCCAGGCAAAACAGACTTGACTTGAAGAGATTATTTAATTTATTGCCAATCAAATCAGAGTAGACTAGTGAGAAATGAAAAACAACCCTTAAAACACCCTACCCTTCTTCTCAGGCTCAACTTCACACTCAAATTCTCTACCTTCTCCCCTCCAATCAGCTCAGGGAGGATGGGGGTTCATCATGTCATCTCTGCTGCTCCTTTCTCCTCACTCTTCCCCTGCTCCAGCATAGGGTCCCACTCATGGAAGACAGTCTTCCACAAACTTCTCCAGCATGGGTCCTTTCCACGGAGTGTAATCCTTCAGGAATAGGCTGCTCCAGCCTGGGTCCTCCATAGGGTCAAAATCCTGCCAGAAAAACTGCTCCAGTGTGAAATCCTCTCCACCGGGCCACAGGTCTTGCCAGGACCCAGCTCCAGCGTGGGCTTCCCACAGGGTCACAGCCTCCTTGGGGCATCCACCTGCTCTGGCATGGGGTCTTCCACAGGCTGTAGGGTGGATATCTTCTTCACTTTGGCTGCAGGGGGACAACCTACGTCACCATGGTCTTCACCATAAGCTGCAGCAGAATCTGCTCCAGTCCCTAGTGGAGCTCTTCCCCATCCTTCTTTACTGACCTTGGTGTTTGTAGAGTTTTCTCACATATTCTCAAATCTTTTTTGGCTGCTGTTCCAGTTATTTCCCCTTTCCAAATATGTTATCACAGAAGTTAACACCATTCCCAATTGACTCAGCTTTGGACAGCAATGGGCACATCTTGGAACCAGCTGGCATTGGCTCTGAGACATGAGGTAAGATTCTGGCATTTTCTCACAGAAGCCACACCCATAGCCACTCTTCTACCAAAACCTGGCCATGCAAACCTAATACAGATGTACATCCAGGAACTTCACTGACAAAGCAAGAGCAGTGTCACCAGGGAAGACACAGAGGGGTACATCTTTTTGGAAGGAGACCACCAGCTTTACAGGTATCACTTTCCATCTTCACCTCTCTGCTCTCATCTCTACAACAGTCCCCATTGTTAACCATTGAGTGGTTACTGTAGTGGGGAGACCAGAAAAACAACACACATTAACACAACTGAAGAGATGATTTTATTCAGAAGTTTGGTCTAAATAGGTGTTTCTTTGCTGGCAAGACTTCTTGCCCTTTCAAGATTGTCTTGTACCAGACAGATTTGTTTGGATATTAATTGTGAGAAAACTGAAACAAGCAACACAACTGAATGCTCTCAGCAGTGACAGTAAAGCAGTTCAAGTTTTGTTTTCCAGCTTTTCTGATTAATCAGGAACCCCATTTCTTCATTTCAAACTGTCACATTTCTCATCTGGGAAGGAAAGCTGGACAACTGCTTTACCTGCACCCACAGAGGCAGCAGCTGCTGGTCCACCAGCTGCTGAATGTCCTTAAAAAAGTTTTAATTCCAGTCCCACTAATAGAAGCTGGTGAAGCTCAGTACTATGGGATACGTGCAAGGAAATCTGTTCTGATCCTATTCATCATTCATCTCCACACCTCCTAGATACTAACCAGGTACATATTTTCTCAGCATCATTTTGTTTTAAGTAAAGGTAATTAACATAGTTGAGAACCTCACAGACAACTCCAGGAGTTAGCACTGGACCCAAATTACATGTTTTGGTCATATAAAGTTAACGACATAATAGAGACAAATGCCATCTCCTTCAGGGTCCTGATGAGCTAAAACCTCCTACTGAAAAACTTAAACTGAGGAAATGAGCCAAGCTGTTTTTCCCTGGCTAAGTTCTCAATGCTCCCAGCTCCATGCTGTAACACGAGTTTGGATCCCTAGGCTTGGTTTTTGCACCACTGCAGCCATCTGCCTGGAGACCTCCGGTTGTTCTGCCCAACACACTGTGTGCATGTGTGCCTACAGGAGCAGGCAGCACCTGGGCAGGCAGGATCCAGCAAGTTAATTTATTGAAGCCAAAGAGCATGAGAGATGGGAACCATGACACTGGGAGTTATATTGAGGATTTTGTTAGTTTTTCTTCAGCAGAATCAAAATATTTAGTGAATTACTTTAAAGATTCCTCAAGACTTGATATTTTAAGTACTTAGAACTTTCACTATCAAAACCAACCCAAAAGCTGATTGCTAGTACTAGATATTATGCAATTTTATAGCAGTGTGAGAAATGGAGCTAATGCAGTGACTATATCTCTTTTAAAGAAAGTGCTTGAAAGGAACCTCCTGCATCACACTGAGTATTATTTAAAACAAAAATAGAACTGATTTCCTAGCAGAGCATTGCCTTAAATATCCTACAAACCTGGGGGGGTTAAGAATAGTAAGCTCCAGCTCTGCCTTCAGGTTCAAAATCCAACATAAGTTGCAGGTCCAGATAGAATTCACAGCTTACTCGTTTCAAGGGAATTTACAGACCACTCAGCATTGATCATGCATGTCTGGCAGAAGTGTTGGATGCATGGGTAAAAAAAACCCAAGAGGAATAGGTTCTGCATAGCAACAGTTTCTGGAACAGTGTTTTACTAAGTTGACGACTAACTTTCCCCCCCAAAAATAAAACTCCATTGCACTAAAGGTCAAATTTAACCAGTTAATCTGGACTATGACACAATCAAGTAATTCAGTACAAGCAGACACCATGAAAGCAGCTTCAAAGAACCAAAGCATCCTAGTTTCAGAACCAACAATGTTCTTCTGTTCAACTCCAGTGCAAAGGTGAGTGGGAGAAACCACCCCATCTCTACCTGTGTACAATTCCAGTAGAGGCTGGACAGTCTAAACTCTCTGTGATCAAACTGGAAAAAAAGGAAACTTAGGAAAGGACACTTTAAAATTTAATTTAAGAATGAAAGCTGGCCCTCAGTGGAAAGAGAAATGCTGGAGTGATGCACATGGGCAGGCTTGCTCAGACACTCTCCCTTATATGCAAAAAGCCAAACTCCTTGCTGAGATTAAGTCACCCTGGTCTTGCTCTGTTGCATGATGAGAATCCAGGAATGTGTTTTCAGCTGGCTCCTGCACGGGCCATCAGATCTTCCAAAGCCTTTTGTTGGTCATTGTTATGTAGTAATAAGACCTCTTTAATGTCTTTTAGTTCAAAGCCCATTTCTTTAAATTGACTCATTAGTTGGAGAAGTTCTGTCATCTGAAAGACACAGACAGTCCATTATTTGCAAGAGAAAAGAGGATCAGTGCTAAGTGGAGGTTTAGCACACAGCTAGTCTTCAGTGACTGGGCGCCCCATAGGGTGGATTTCTACACCCCAAGTACAGCCCATTCCAATGGTTGGAAAGTCTGCTCACAACACAGTTGGCCGAGCTCTGGGTGCGGTACCCCAAGGAGCCTCACCTTCAGTCCCCTGTGTTTGCAGGCCTGCATTTCCAAAATCCTCTTCAGCAAGGGCACCAAAGCTCAGTCTGTGGGGGTGTCTCTCCCAGTAGGAAATTAATTAGCCTGGCCTAACAGACTCTGATTAATGTCACCTCACTCCCCCACATCTACCAACTCCTGTTGCATCTGATTTTTTTTAAAGTTACTTTGACTTTGAGAACAGCACAGTAGCTCTTGATATCAAATGGCTCTTCAGATCTAGGACAAACTTGTAGGATTAGCACAAATCCTATTGGACACACTGTGTACGATACTACCAACATAAACCACAAATCCTCCCCAAATTAAAAAAAAAAAAAAAAAATTAACAAGAAGTGAATGACTGATCAGACTTTTATGAACCCTCTGCGATTTACAGGACCTCTGCTCCACTTTGGGGGGAGGGATAGCAAATGATGACAAAATCAAACCAAAATCAAATTGGTTGAGATAGACGATCAGGAGATTAGCCATTTTCAGTTTTGGGGTTAAGCCAGTAGTAAATTCATTTACTGAACTACATCACTGCTCCCATTCTCACACTGTTGTTCCTCTGTTTGCAAGCTCATCACAAAGTCCAAGAAAGGCAAGAAGGCATATATATATGACGTCAGTAGTGGCCGACATCATCTACCTGGACTTGCGCAAAACATTTGACACTGTCCCACATGACATCCTTGTCTCTAAACTGGAGAGACATGGATTTAAAGGATGCACCACACGGTGCATAAGGAATTGGCTGGACGGTCACACTCAAAGAGTTGCAGTGAAGGGCTCAATGTCCAAGTGGAGACCAGTGATGAGTGGTGTTCCTCAGGGGTTGGTATTGGGACTGGTGCTGTTTAACATCTTTGTTGGTGACATGGATGGGGATTGAGTGCACCCTCAGCAGATGAGACCAAGCTGTGTAATGCAGTTGACACACTGGAGGGAAGGGATGTCATCCAGAGAGACCTTGACAGGTGAGCCTGTGCAAACCTCATGAAGTTCAACAAGTCCAAGTGCAAGGTCCTGCACCTGGGTCAAGGCAAACACTGGGATCAATCCAGGCTGGGGGATGAATATATTGAGAGCAACTCTGCTGAGAAGGACTTGGGGATGCTAGTATATGAGAGGCTGGACATGACCCAGCAATGTGCACTTGCAGCCCAGAAAGCCAAGTGTATCCTGGGTCGCATCAAAAGCAGTGTGGGCAGCAGCTCAAGGGAGGTGATTCTCCCCCTCTGCTCTGGTGAGACTCCATCTGGAGTACTGCATCCAGATCTGGGGTCCCAAGCACAAGAAAGATGTGGACCTGTTGGAACAAGTCCAGAGGAGGCCATGAAAATAATCAGAGGGCTGGAGCATCTCTCCTATGAAGACAGGCTGAGAGAGTTGGGATTGCTCAGCCTTGAGAAGACAAGGCTCTGGGGAGACCTTGTAGCAGCCTTCAAGTACCTAAAGGGGCTACAAGAGAGCTGGAGAATGATTATTTATAAGGGCATGGAGTGATAGGACAAGGGGGAATGGCTTTAAGCTGAAAGAGGGTAGGTTTGTGTTAGATATTAGGAAGAAATATTTTACTGTGAAGGTGGTCAGACACTGGAACAGGTTGCCAAGAAAAGTTGGGGCTTTGAGCACCTTCCAGGTGTCCCTGCCTATGGAGGAAGGGGGAGGGGTTTGAACTAGAAAATCTTTATGGTCCCTTCCAACCCAAACCATTCTATTATTCTACATCTGGGGTGTTGGGTTGTACCTCTAAAGATTTTACATAATAATTGGGCACACAACAGACAGTCAAATTTTAAAAGATCCTGCTGTCTTCTGAGCTGGCTACTCACTCCTGTCTCTACTTTTGGTGTTTGTAAAACAGCCAAACAATGAACCAGACCCCCCAAAAAATTTTCCAGCTTCTTTCAGGGAGAGCACTAACCCAATTTGCCGAGCAGCCAGGCAGATGCATTTGTACAAGGGAGAAAATTCACAGCCAGGGGAGGCTGGCAGGTTTTGAAAGATAATTTGCTGCTTCTGAAATTAACTGTTTCTGTACCAAGCACCTCACACACAAGAGAACTCTGGGTTCAAAACATTGCAACAAGAATAAGCAGGGTTTGAAAAAATCCTGTCTCCATAAAAATGCATGCAAGTGAGAATGATAAAGGAACACAGTATAATTCTAATGCTTTAACACATATTCACTTTATCACCACAGGGATGTCCTTCAGCAGTTTTGGAAACAAAGTGGCATTACCACAAAAGCCAGAATTACATCAGCCAGAGGAACTGCACATTCTCTCTATTCCTGCACACATTGTACCCTCACCTTCTCCTCTGAACACTGGTGCATTTCCAAAGCTGCTTCAACAAGAAGGGGATCAAAGCCCTTCTCACAAAGCTGTCCATGTGCAAACAGGTAATCCAAAACCTGTGGGGAATGAAGAAAAGAAACTAAGCTTGCAGAGCAGCATTTGCAGCACATGGCTGAATACCATCTTTGTACATGCAGAGGGGCTCAGCATGACTTTACCCCAGGCTTCACCAGGGACTCAGATAAAGTCCTTCCTAGTAGATATGAAACGGTCTTTATGCAAGAACTTGTTCAGAGAAAGCAGATGAGCCCTTCTGTCCTCCTGTGTTCTCCCAGCAGCTCTGAACATCATCTGCTCTAGTCAAGTCTCACAAGCCAATCTTTAGATGTTTAACTCTGCTTTTTATACTACAAGTTTTTAAGATGAAACTGTAGATTCAACAGTCAAGATGTCTCAGCTTTTAGCTTCTCAGCCAGTCACAAGAGTTAATGCAATCTGAAAGCATTCAGGCTTTAAAGATCAACTCAGCATACCAGTGAGTGAGCTGCAAATCCCAGCTCACCTGAACAGAAACCACTGCCGAATTTCTTATCTGTCCTCAGTTTTGAGAGGTAGGGGGAAATGTCTGATAGGTCCACAAAAGAACACAGCTTGCAAATACAGCAGGATTTAAAACCACCATCCTAAGGGATATTTTTTTCATTTGATACTACAGTTCACTCCAGCACACAGCCTAAATAACTCTCGATGAGGTAGTGGGCAAGCAGATTAGCTCTGCAAGGAGTCACTGGGATGCTCCTCCTCCCCAGGCAACAGGCAGTCCTGCCAGGCAATGCTCTGCACACAGTCCACCTAGGGTTTCCCACACAGAAAGTTTGGCCACAATCATCCTGCTTTAAAATGTTTGAAGCGGATCCAAGACAGAGACACGCTTCATCCTGCAGCGCCTAATGTTCAATGACCTGGTTTTAGCAAGTGTTTGAGGAAACACATGAAGCAGGAAGCAACATAGCACAAAAGAAAGTTGGTCAGGGGTGCCTTGCAAGAGGCTTTCAGGGATGTTGTAAGCCTGCAGGGGTGAAATCCCTCTCTACAAGTAGAGACATCATCATTGCAACCCATGCTCAGAACAAGGGAAACTGGCTGGGGGTTTTTGTCACATGGCACTAAAAAAGCTTCCTTTGGATGGTTTTGTGGCTTCTGGGAAGGCCCAGTACCTCTCCCAGCTTGACATGGAGCTAAGGGCCCATCCCAAGCTCAGTGCAGCTCTTACCCAGCACCCACAGGTATGGTTGACTCAGTCTCTCATCAGAAACAAGTGTGGACACTCTTTTCTTTGGTTTTGGGAGCCTTTATTACCAGCTGACAACTTCTCTAGTGGTTAACATCACAGCAGTTACAGGCTGCAACCCCTTGTTAGAATAAATATATTCCCCCTATACATTTTGCAAACCTAGGTTTGTTTCTCAGCCAAATCAGCATCCAATCAAGGGTTTCTTCCCCACTGCACAAGCTCTTACCTGGTCTATGTTCTGTCCCTTCTTCTTCATGGCTTTCAGGACATCCTCAGGTGCGTATCCCATGCTGATGACTGTCTCTATGCACTGCCTCTCACTGGCAGAGAGGGCCTGCTGTAGTTCAGGAGCGGGGCCACCTGACTGCTTTGTGCAGCTGGTATTATTGGGCACTTTAGACACTGGGAAATTTTGGTGTGTTACCTAAAGGGGAAAATCCAGAGGCTGAGGTGATGATCATCTGCATCCCCTCATCCTGTTTCTGGCTAGTGCAGAACCAGGATATCCCATGTAATTAATCCAAGAGGCTTTCTAGACTGCCCTTGGGAAGTTACTGTTAGGATGAAACCAAGCAGTGCTCAGTCTGATTTCCACCACACATTTTTAACCCTCAAAACAGCAACCAACAACCCAGATTCTTTCCAATCTGCCCTCTCCTACCAGTGGATGAAAACCTTTCAGTGCCCAACCATATGATAGAGTCAAACCCTGTACCTCAGCAGAAGCATGCAGATTGCTTCCTTTACCCCAAGTTTGCTCATCATCTATGATTTTCTGTACTCAAAGGAACACTACTTCTAGAGATTTTCAGAAACATGATCCAATGCAAGCACACAGGTATTTGGGAACTTACCATAAGTATTTTTGTTTCCTTGTAGTCTGGGTGCACCTGTTGGACAACACACAAATAAGATAAATATAAACATTATGTGCCAGTGAACAGAAATTGCTACAGCTGGGGAGGAAGGGTTTTATGGGAGAGATCTGGGAATAAGTCTACTATACTAAGGAGACTTGTGGTCTGATCAGGCTTCCACATGTAAGATGCAGACATTACACAGTTATGTGAAGTTATAGAATAGACATCATAAGGATAATTTCTTCTTTCAGCACTATAAAAACAGATTATATGTCAAGAAGGATGTGTCCCCTCTCATAATAATTGTAAGCTTGTTTATTCTGTCACTGTGACTTCTACATGTTCACAAAGCTCAGTGTAACATGCTGGCTGACTGATAGTGATAATTTTAAAATCATTGCCTAGAGACTTCCCTTAATTTTTTGGCCATGAGGAGTAAGAGAAACACATACCTCTTTTCTAGTCTCAAAGCACTTCATTTCATACACCTGTGATGGATGCACTCAACCCCCTTAACTAAACCTGCAGTAGTTTGATACAGGCTCCAAAGTAGGTAAAGGTCTGAGCTGTAGTTCTATGAAACACAAAGGAGCAGAGAACATCGATGCATGAGCATGGAATATGATTGTGCAATTAACACATGAATAGTGTGTGATTTTTCCAAGATGCATTTATCAAGGACCAAAGAAAGTTGTGGGTTTAAGGAGTCTCATGCATACCTTTCCCATCATATGCAATTTGACTACAAGCCAACCACTTTATTCCATAAATATGACAGTCTAAGTGAGCCACCTTTGAGCTCTCCCTGCTAGGCAGTGTGGCTGCAGGGTAGTCATCTCCTCTTGAGCTGGGACACCTCTCAAGGTTGCTCCTGGAGGCAAAGACACTTTTTATCAACAACAGATCTTTGGATGAGTCCAATTTGAGTTCTCTCTAAATTGCAACTGGACTGCACACCAGTGACTCTCCCCTTGAGCTGGGCTGTCTCTCAGTTTTTGAGATTCCTTACCTGAGGTGGAGATACCCTTTAATTCACAACAGATTCTTGGTAAGTGACTGATAGCATGCTGAATTAATACTAATGAAATCCATGTAGCTAATTCCATTAGACATAAACCACTGTCCAAGCCTGATACTAAAATTGGACCTAGTTGTACCTAAGCTCTGTCAGGAGTTTAGAAACCAAGGGGGTCCACTATGAACCTTGTGACTCAACAGGAGGGTCTCTCTTACCCTTTTGCATCTTTGGTGTCTGTAAGTGATTCTAAATCAATTCTAACTTGATTTTTTTTTTGTATGTTTCATCCATGTAGTAAGTAATAGAGTGAACCTTGCCATCAAACTTTGTTATAAATTTATATTAAAACCACTTTTGCTAATACTTTTGATGGTGATTCTTTAAGTGACCTAAATCACTTATCCACACCACCACCACATACAAGCAAATGGCACACTGGCTAAAAAGAGCATGTGATTTTTCTACCAGTGCCCAACACTTGGTCCCATTCTCAGTACACTAACAAGGCTGGATAATGTTCCTTGCTGTACACCTGCTCCATTTCTGCAGAACCAGGCTGCTGGAGGGCAGAACCAACCCTCCACTTTATACTACTTTACCCAAGTGCAAAGTCAGAACTCTGCCCTTTTCAATTCATCCATTTCAAAGTCTTCCTGCATTTTAAATCAGATTTTAAAAGACTGCAAGAAATTACTTTGGACCAAGGGCCTATGTTTACTGTCTTTCCTTAATATCTTTTTAAGCCAACATAGATTGCTTGAAAGCTTGTCTGCATCTTTCAGAAAAGCCTTCTTTGGGCCCAAACTGAAAAAAGCAAACAAACAAAAAACCCAAGCAAACCAAAAAAACACATCAAAAAAACCTATTCATAGAAAAACAATTTTGAGAATATATGTTATGATTTTGGCAAAATTCATCTACTGGGGGAGGGAAGAAAAGAGGGGGGGAAAAAAGGCCTTGTTCTGCATTTCTACCCATTTTCATCTCCAGGGTAAGAATTTATCTTCCAGTACACAAAGCCCAAGAAATCATGTTTGGTCTGATGGACTACTTATGCAAGAACCTCTCCTCATGGTGGTAGAGGGGTTCAAAGCTCTTCACACACCCCCTTCCTCCAGGCACTTCTGCCAAAGCAAAAAGCACTAGTGTGCTGGTTTTGCACGGAAGTGATTTTTTTCAAGAAAGTTATAGCAAAAACCAATTAGTGACTGGCTTTGAAGTTGACAGCTTGATTGACCAATTAGAAAGATGACATGCCTCTGGGAACACACAGGGTTAAAAATCTGATGAGTCCCGGGAAACTTCCTTTTCCTCCCAGCCCCAGAACAGGTAACAGGGCCAGTATAACTCCGTAGCATGGCCCCCTGGGCTGGCCGGGCCCTGCCGCTGCAGCCATCTCGGCTGGGGTGGTCCTGATGACTCCCAGGCAGAAGGAAGGGAGAAGAGTATGCCCTGTCCCGGCCGAGCCCAGGCCCAAGTGGCTGCTAACATCTGCTGCTACGCTGCACTTCCATCGCGGCCTGGGCCCAGCCCCCCCTCTCCTCCAGCGGCTGCCGGA
>VXBN01005300.1:5686-16135 GCA_013397395.1 Sinosuthora webbiana | reverse complement strand
CATTCCCAGATGCTGGAATGGCGTGGCCGGCACCGAGCCAGGGGTGAGGAAAGACGCAGTGGGAGATTTAATTTTAAATAAATTAAATTAAATTAAATTAAATTTAAATTTAAATTTGGGGGGTTTAAATGGGTTTAACTCCCTCCGGACAATGGGGTTACCTTCAGCCTTGAGCTTCTCTGGAATAAATTTGATTTAAATTTGATTTAAATTTATTTTATTTTTTTATTTATTTTAACTTTTTTTTTTTTTTAATTTCAATTTATTTCAATTTGCCTTAATTTTAATTGTGATTGATTTTAAATGTCTTTAATTTAAATTTTGTTTAAATTTATTGTATTTAAATATTATTTAAGATTCCAGATGTTCAATCCCTTTATTGATTTGAGGCTTTCTTCTGCTTAAATTCAGATGTTCAATCCCTTTATTAATTTAAGGCTTTTCTTCTGCCTAAATTCACCTTTTAACGAATTTCTAGGATTTGCCCAAACTCTGAAGAACAAAATTCTGCCTGAAAATCGAATTTCTGCCAATAATTTCAATTAATCCCTCAGGAAAGGATTGACCAGACCTCTCCCCAAATGCTTTTGAAAGTAGAAATTAATTAATTTATTAACTATTAATTATTAATTGGGGTTTTTAAGGCATGGAAACAGGGAGAAAAAAGACAAAACACACCCAGTTGCCATCATGGCAAATTTTTTTTATTGCTGCACGGGGAATTTATGAGACAGAGAGACAAAAGGGAAGAAGGGGAAAGGGAAAAACATCCGACATCCTCCACCACCAGCTGCTGACGGCGACTTCCCGACATTCCCAACGCTAAAACATCGGGAATTCCCAAGGAAAACCGACATTTCCCGCTGAAATTCCCGACATTTTGGCGCTGGGAATCTCGGGAAGTCGCTGTCAGCAACACTTGCAAAAAACAAGGGGCGGGAGCGAAAACACGGGGAACACTCAGAAGGGAAAACATTTTTTAAGACGAAACATTTTTAAGACTAGAACATTTTTAAGACAAAACCATTTTTTGGGATGAGAACGTTTTTTAGGACGAGAACGTTTTTCAAAGACGAAAACGCGGAACGAAGAGAGCGGGACAATCCTCGTTGCGTCGCCGACGGGTCTGCGCCGTTTTTTCCACCTCGGAACCACTCGGGGATCACCGGAGCCCCGGGACCGGGATCGGGATCGGGGATCGGGATCAGCAGGGCTTCAAGCACACGGTCTCGCACGACTCCACGCACTTGGTGGTGCAAACCTCGGCCTGGCACTGCTCCACGCACTTGGTGGCGCAGGGCTCGGCGCACTGGGTGACGCAGGTGTCCACGCACTGGGGGACGCAGCTGGTGGCACAGGTGTCAACGCACTGGGGGACGCAGCTGGTGGCACAGGTGTCAACGCACTGGGGGACACAGCTGGTGGCACACTGGGTGGCACAGGTGTCCACGCACTGGGGGACACAGCTGGTGGCACACTGGGT
The DNA here is from genome assembly GCA_013397395.1 of Sinosuthora webbiana. NCBI lineage: Eukaryota > Metazoa > Chordata > Aves > Passeriformes > Sylviidae > Sinosuthora > Sinosuthora webbiana. Next base: position 14,652 of record VXBN01005300.1, on the reverse strand, counting down.
GGCACAGGTGTCAACGCACTGGGGGACGCAAACGTCCACGCACTGCGGGGCGCAGCTGGTGACGCACTGGGTGCCACAAGGCTCCGGGCACTGGGTGACGCAGGTGGTGGCACAAGGGGCCTGGCACACCTCGACGCACTGGGTGGTGGCGCAGGGCTGAGGGCACTTGGCGCACTTCTGCGCCAGGAGGGCGGGCGGCAGGCAGGGCTGCTTGCACTGCTCGTAGTAGTAGGACATCTTGGCAGAAAAGCTGGGAAGAAGCTGGGAAAAAAGCCGGGAAAAAAGCTGGGAAAGAGACAAAAAAAAAAAAATTAATCAGGATTATGAGTATTAAAGCGCCACTCGCAGTGTGAGGGCTCGGTGACTTCGTGTTGGGCTGGGGGAAAAAAATTAAGGAAAATTAAGGAATTTTGGGAAATTGAGGGATTTAAGGAATTTAGGGGAAAGCTGCCTTTGCCCTGGGTTCTGGAAAAAAAGCTGGGAAAAAGCTGGGGAAGAGACCAAAAATAAAAATAATTAGGATATCGGCCCGTGCGTATTAAAGCGCGACTCGCGGTGTGAGGACTCAGCGGGTTGGTGTTGGGCTGAGGGAAAAAAATTAAGGTAATTTATGGAATTTAGGGAAATATAAGGAATTTAAGGAATTTTGGGAAATGGAGGGATTTAAGGAATTTAAGGAATTTGAGGAATTTAAGGAATTAAAGGAAAAGCCGCCTGTGCTCAGAATTCCTGGGGTCTGGAGTTCGTTTGAATCGTTGCGAGTTCGTCGAAATTCGTTTGAATTGTTGAAATGATTTCAACAAACCCTCAAACCGCCACAGGAATTTATGGAACTTATGGAATTTATGGAATTTATGGAATTATCCTTCTGTTCTCTGCCCCACCAGCAGACGCTCCAGGGCTTATCTCCTCCTTATCAGATCCTCACGCCCACCTGGGCAGGCCCTCCTCGATTTGGGAATTCCCAACCGCAGAGCCCAGAGGCCACAAATCCCGCCATGGAATCATGGGATGGGGTTTAGGAGGGATCTCAAAGATCATCTCGTTCCAACCCTGACCAGATTCCTGCAAGACCTGTCCAGCCTGGCCTCGGAGACTTCCAGGGATCGGGAATCCGTGGAAAAACCCGAGCCAGGACCTCGCTGCCCTCAGTTTCTTCCCAAAATCCAACCTAAAATTCCCGTATTTCAGTGTTAACCCATTCCCCCTTTTCCCGTCTCAAATTCCTGAGGAAAAATCCCTCTCCAGCTTCCCTGGTGATCCTGAAAAATGCTCCGAGGTCTCCACAGGCTCAACATTCCCAGTTTTCCCATCCTGATGATCCAACTGGAATTTTTTTGGGGTGGGATTTTGGGGGCTCGTCCTCCCGCGAGGGAAGGGTTGGCCCAGAGGCCGCAACTCCCATTTCCCAACTCGTTTCCTCCTCTTGGCTTTGCCTGCAGGAATTTTCCAGCTCCTTCCCTTCCCACCCATCTGAAGCTGCTCATCTGGAGCTGCTCCGCAACATCCCCTCATTTATTTAATTCCCGGCCTTAACGAGGCAGGAATAAATTAACCAGGACGGGAACAGGAGAGGCAACCACGGATTTTTTTTTTTGGAGGAGGTGACATCTCCAAACCCTTCCAGGCAGAGCAAACCCTAAATAAAAACCCCCCAAAAATCCCAAAAAAACACCGGGGGGAGATTTTTCCACCGCAAATCCCAAGAAACGACCCCGGAATAAACTCAGGTTTTTTCCCGCGAGATATCTCCTGATTAAAATAATTATTCATTGATATAAAAAAAATAACAAAACCAGGAGGACTCACCTGGATCACGGGTCCTGCTGAACGACGGAGGAGCCAAAGGCAACTGGCGGGAGCCTCGGAAATCCCAAACTTTTATACGGCCGGAGCGGCGTCAACCCCGGAAACGTGGGATGGACGAGTGACCACAAACTGCCCCGGCAGGCTCCACCTCCACATGCTTTGCATGTTTGTTTGCATCCTCATTTACATATTTCTTTTTTTTTTTCGGTGGAAAGCAGGTGATGCTGAGCAACTTCCCATCCCGATCATTCCCGACGGAGTCATTAAAAAAAAAACCCCAAAAAAACTCCAAAGTGGGTGTTGAATTAATTGGTTTTCGTTTTTTTTAATGCGTTTATTTCCATAAATGTCGGGTTTTGATAGGTGGGGTTTTTTTTCTTCCAATGGGTGTTATTAGGGGATAATTAATTTGATTTACTATGAGAAACAGCCCGTCCTAAATTATGGGTTTTTTGGTGGAAACCCTCTTCCAGGCAAACAGGTGACGCTGAGCAACTTCCCACTCCCATCCCGAACATTCCCAACAGAACAATTAAATAAAACCAATAAAAAAACCCTCAAATTGGGTGTTGAATTAATTGGTTTTCATTTTTTTTAATGCCTTTATTTTCCAAGGCCTTATTTCCATAAATGTCGGGTTTTGATCGCTGGGGTTTTTTCCAATGGGTGTTATTAGTGATAATTAATTGGATTTAGGATGAGAATTTTCCAGTCCTAATTCTCATGGAAAGGGCGCAATGGATCCTCCAGCGCTCCCAGGAAACCTTGAGGTCCCCGTTTTTTTTCTGATTAATTAAATTATTTCGTTCGTCCGGCCCGTTCCTTTCCGGCCGTGCCCGGATAATTCCCAACGGGGACATAATTCCAGGTGTTTTGAGGAACGTTTTGAGCCGTTCAAGGAAGAAAAATTCTCATTTTAAAGAGGTTTTTTTCCCCTCCCAGAAAAGAGAAAAAGTGATGTGGTTTAAATGGGATTTTTTTTTTAAAAAAATGCAATTTAATTATATTTTTTTCTTTTGTTTTCTTTTTTCTGATTTCATTTTATTGCTGATTATGGGAAACCCATGCTTCTCCCAGATTTTTCCCAACACCACATGGGGAACGTGACCATCACAAAAAGGGGGAAAAAGGGGGAAAAAGGGGAAAAAAGGGGGAAAAAGAGGGAAAAAGGGGGGGAAAGGGGAAAAAAGGGGGAAAAAGGGGAAAAAACCCACCCCAAAACTCAACCAAGCCAGCACGAGCAGCAGCTCCCGCTACCTCTGGAGGTTTTTCCTGGGATAAATTTGGATTTTCCGAGGTCTAAATTGGAATTTTCCGACGTCTTAAACACCTCCTTGGCCACGGGAGGAGAAATTCCACCCGGCAGAGCTCAGATTTTTTTTTTATTTTCTTTTTTATTTCATTTTTAATTCCCCTCCTCATTTAATCCCCTCCTTGTTTTCTCCTCCCGGAGCTGCCGAGTGTGGAAATTCTTTTTTTTTTCCTCTCCCAGAGCAGCTCCCAGCTCGTGTTTTCCGTGAGGAATTATCCCAGATTCCAGTCGGGACAGCTCCTCATTATCTCCTCATTATCTCACCTCAAAACCATCCCAGCGCCTCCCTTTCTACCCCGAGTCGTTTTTTTTACACCCCGTTGTTAATTATGATTAATGAGAAATTCAAACCTTCCAAGAGCAAATTAATTCGGGGTGGGGGGACGTAAGCGGGGTCCGACGTCACGAGGGTTCGGATCGTTATCCTTAATTGGGGTTATCCTTAATTGGGGTTAATTTGGGGATTTCCGTTGCGTTTGTGGGGGATCGGAGTCACGGGAGGTTGGGATCCCAACATCACCAGGTTTGGGTCATTAACCTTAATCGGGGTTAATTTGGGAATTTCCATGGAGTTTGTGGGGGATTGGAATCATTGGGGTCGGGATCCGACATCGCGGGGTTTGGGTCGTTATCCTTAATCGGGGTTATCCTTAATTGGGGTTAATTTGGGAATTTCCATTGGATTTATGGGGCATTGGATCCAACATCGCGGGGTTTGGGTCGTTAACCTTAATTGGAGATAATTTGGGAATTTCCATTGGATTTATGGGGGATTGGATCCATCATCGTGGGGGTCTGGGTCGTTAACTTTAATTAGGGCTAATTTGGGAATCTCCGTTGTAATTTTGGGGGATTGGAGTCACTGGGGTTGTCACACACGGCATGTGGGCGGCTCCGGTGACTCCTCCCGGCGTTCCCGAGGGAATTCCATCCCGGGAATTCCATCCGGGAATTCCGTCTGGGAATTTCTCCCCATATTTTTTTTTAATAAATGGATTAATTTATTAAATTAATTACTTTTTCAATTGACCCTCACGCAAATCAGGGAATTCCTCCCCATTTTTCCTGCCCGGCTTTCCTCTTCTCCTCGTTCCCAAGGGAAGGTGGGAGGAGCTGAGCCTTTGGCTCGGGAAAATCCTGGAATTTTTGGGATGCCGGGAGGATGAGGATGAGGAAAAGACATCAAGGCTCACATGGAGCTGAGTTCATACCCCGGGGATAATTTGGGATAATTTGGGATTCAGCCATTCCCCCCGGAGGAACCCAAATCCCACCGGCCTCTTTTTCCTGTTTACTCCGGAAGGTGATGGCTCGGGCAAGAATGACAATTAGCACCCGGCTAATTAACCCCCATCCCAGCGAGGAGGAACTGGCTGCGGTTATGCNTTTTTTTTTTTTTTTAGGAATTTTAAGAGCTCAGAGGACTTCACCTGCCAGAGGAACCAGGGGGTGGCTCTCTGCTCCTCTGAGACGATTTAAATCTGATTTTTTTATGGAGGATTAAATACCTTCCCAAGTAACCCAAAACCCCATTAATTTTTTTTCCCCCTCCACCTACATTTTCCTTCCCAGAAAACTGCGGGGTTTGGGAGCGGGAGGGGAGGAANAAAAAATAATAAATAATAAAAATATTTCCTCACCTCTTTTATCTCTTCTTTGCTTTGATTTTTCTCGATTATTTTTTTTATTTTCCGGGGGAAAAAAAAATCTGGATTTTCTCCNACATTTTCCTTCCCAGAAAACTGCGGGATTTGGGAGCGGGAGGGAAGTAGTTTTAAGGGATTTTTTAGGGATTTTAGGGATTTTAGGGATTTTTAGGGATTTAAGGTATTTTAGAGTTGTTTTGGAGCAGTTTTGGAAGAATTTTAAAGGAATTTTAGGGCAGTTTTGGCGGAATTTTAGAGCAGTTTTAGGGCAATTTTGGAGGAATTTTAAAGGAGTTTTAGGGCAGTTTTGGAGGAGTTTTGGAGCAGTTTTGGAGCAGTTTTGGAGCAGTTTTGGAGGAGTTTTGGAGCAGTTTTGGAGAGGAACCAAGGGAGGATTATCCCCGGCCCTCGGGCCATCCCATCCCAGACGTTCCCGCCCCGTCTGGAGCCGCCCCCGCCCGAATTCCAGGTGGGATTTCCACCTCCGAACCCTCCCCAAGGCCGGGATCAATTGAGCTCGGCTTAGGGAGGATCCCGGGATAGGCCCGAGCTCAGCCCGGGGGTTTGGGATGGGGAGGGAGCCAAGGGGGGATGGAGGGGAGTGAGGGAAATTCGCTTTTTTGGGGTTTAAAGGGGTTCGGGTATTGATCTGGGGTATTGGATATTGATTGATCTGGGGTATTGATTGATCTGGGGTATTGGATATTGATCTGGGGTATTGGATATTGATTGATCTGGGATATTGATAGATCGGGGGTATTGGATATTGATTGATCTGGGGTATTGGACATTGATTTATCGGGGATATTGAATATTTATCTGGGGTATTGGATATTGATTGATCTGGGATAACAGACATTGATTTATCTGGGGTATTGGACATTGATTTATCTGGGATATTGATCTGGGATATTGGACATTGATCCAGGGGTGTTGGACATTGATTTTTCTGGGGTACCAGGCATTGATCTGGGATATTGAACATAAATTTGGGATATCAGACATTGATCTGGGGTATTGAACACTGATTTATCTGTGCTATCAGACATTTATCTGTGATATCAGACATTGATCTGGGATATCAGGCATTGATTTATCTGTAATTTCAGATATTGATCTGGGATTTCAGACACTGATCTGGGATATCAGACATTGATTTATCCTTAATTTCGGATATTGATCTGGGATTTCAGGCCCGTGTCAGGACCGAGGGAAGGGCCAGAGCTGTGCCTGGGGTGGATTTCGGGAAAAGTTCCCGACCCCAGGGAATGGTCACCACCCCAAACCCACCAGAGCTCCAGGACAACTCTCCCAGGGATTTCGGGATGTCCTGGGCTTGGATTTGATGATCCCTGCGTGTCCCTCCCATCCCACCCAGACCTCCCCAAGCAAGTTTTTTATAACAAAAAATCAGGATTTTAGGAAAAGAAATAAAAGGACAAAGGGCGGGAGAGGAAGGGAAACGCACGAGGCCGATGCCGAGATCGTTTCTTTTATTGCTTCAGACACGGAGAAAGGAAAAAGGAAAAAGAAGGAGGGGACCCCAAATCCTCCCTGGAACAGCCCAAAAATTCCCCCTGGATCCCACTTTTTCTCCAGGCTGAGCCCTCTGGAAGAGGGGAATCCCTGGAAAAGGGGAATCCCTGGGAAAGGGAAACCCTGGGAAAGGGGAATTCCCGGGAAAGGGAAACCCTGGGAAAGGGAATTCCTGGGAGAGGGAATTCCTAGAAGAGGGGAATTCCTGGAAAAGGGGAAATCCCTGGAAAAAGGGAAATCCCTGGAAGAGGATCCTCTCTCCCGGGGGGAGGGAAACAACCCCCGGGGGCACAAAAATCTCTCGGTTCCATCCCGCGAGGAAAGGCGCTTTTCTTGGGGTTAAAAACGGGAAAAAAAGAGAATTTCCTCTTCCTTTTTTTGGGGGGGGGGAAGATCCCACCGGGAAAACCCCTCGGGGTGGGGAGAGAGCGGGGTCTCCTTTTGGGGGGGGATCCCCTCAGGGAGCCCCGAATTTGGGGCAGCAGCAGCGGCCGCACACGGGGCAGGTCTGGGTGACGCAGGTGGTGGGACGGGAGTCGGAGCACCTGGTGGCGACCTGGACACCCTGAGGGGTGGCACGGCCGGGGACACGGCACGGGGATGGGCAGGTGGTCACTCCCTGGCAGGTGGTGGCACATCTGGTGACATCCTGGCAGCAGGGGTCTTGGCAGGTGGTCACTCCCTGGCATGTGGTCACTCCCTGGCAGGTGGTCACTCCCTGGCAGCAGGGGTCTTGGCAGGTGGTCACTCCCTGGCAGGTGGTGGCACATCTGGTGACATCCTGGCAGCAGGGGTCCTGGCATGTGGTCACTCCCTGGCATGTGGTCACTCCCTGGCAGGTGGTCACTCCTTGGCACGTGGTGGGGCAGGTGGTCACTCCCTGGCACGTGGTCATTCCCTGGCAGGTGNGCAGGGGTCTTGGCAGGTGGTGACACATCTGGTGACATCCTGGCAGCAGGAGTCTTGACACGTGGTCACTCCCTGGCAGGTGGTCACTCCTTGGCAGCAGGGGTCTTGGCATGTGGTCACTCCCCGGCAGCAGGGATCAACACACCTGGTGGTGGCACATCTGGTGACACCGCAGGGACCTTGGCACGTGGTGGTGCAGGTGGTCACCCCCTGGCAACAGGGGTCCTGGCAGGTGGTGACACACCTGGTGACCTCCTGGCAGCAGGGGTCCTGGCACGTGGTCACTCCCTGGCACGTGGTCACTCCCTGGCACGTGGTCACCCCTTGGCAGCAGGGATCCACANGGCAGCAGGGGTCCTGGCACGTGGTCACTCCCTGGCACGTGGTCACTCCCTGGCAGGTGGTCACCCCTTGGCAGCAGGGATCCACACACCTGGTGGCACACCTGGTGACCTCCTGGCAGCAGGTGGCACGTCTGGTGGCACAGCAGGGATCCTGGCACGTGGTGACACACTTGGTGACCTCCTGGCAGCAGGGGTCCTGGCAGGTGGTGACACACTTGGTCACTCTGCCGCAGCAGGGGTCCACACACCTGGTGGCACATCTGGTGGCACAGCAGGGATCCTGGCACGTGGTGACACACTTGGTGACCTCCTGGCAGCAGGTGGCACGTCTGGTGGCACAGCAGGGATCCTGGCACGTGGTGACACACTTGGTGTCCTCCGGGCAGCAGGGGTCCTGGCAGGTGGTGACACACTTGGTCACTCTGCCGCAGCAGGGATCCACACACCTGGTGGCACACCTGGTGACCTCCTGGCAGCAGGTGGCACGTCTGGTGGCACAGCAGGGATCCTGGCACGTGGTGACACACTTGGTGACCTCTTGAGAACACGGGTCCTTGCATGTGGTGACACATTTGGTCACCTCCTGGCAGCAGGGATCCACACACCTGGTGACACACCTGGTGACCTCCTTGCAACACGGATCTTGNACCTCCTGACAACATGGATCCACACATCTGGTGACCTCCTTGCAACACGGATCTTGGCACGTGGTGACACACTTGGTGACCTCTTTACAACAGGGATCCACACACCTGGTGACACACCTGGTGACCTCCTGGCAACACGGATCCACACACCTGGTTCTGCACTTGGCGACCTCCTGGCAACACGGGTCCACCACACACCTGGGGCCACACCTGGGGTCACACCTGGGGTCACACCTGGGCATGCAGCAGGGATCCTGGCACGGGGCGGGGCACTTGGGCACCTTCTTGTGACACGGCTCTGCACATCTGGAGCTGCACTTGGCCGCCTTCTTGGGGCAGGGGTCCGCACATCTGGCCTTGGGGCAGGGGTCCGCACATCTGGCCTTGGCCCCCTTCTTGCACCACGGGATCAGCCAGGGGCTGCTCCACTTGGTCACCTTCTTACAGCCGGGCTGGAAACACGGCGTGAGGACCTTGGGGACCTTCCTGCCGCACGGCTCCACGTACGTGGGGACACACTTGGTGACGTCCTGGCAACAGGGATCCACACAGGTGGTGACACACTTGGTGACCTCCTGACAACACGGATCTTGACATGTGGTGGCACACGTGGTGACCTCCTGGCAACNACGGGTCCACACATGTCCTGGTGGTGCACGTTGTGACCTCCTGACAACATGGATCCTGACACGTGGTGGTGCATGTGGTCACTTCCTTACAACACGGATCCACACAGGTGGTGACACACTTGGTGACCTCTCGG
>VXBN01005298.1:2361458-2492223 GCA_013397395.1 Sinosuthora webbiana | reverse complement strand
CATAAAAATGTTTTGTGGTCAATTTAACTTGCCCTGAGTTAAAACAGCAGGAGGGAGGGGAATAGATTTTTTAAAAAATAGATTTTAAACTTAAGAAATATATACGTTCAAAATCCTGTGATGTCTGCGTGTGTGTCCCATGTGGTCATTGAAAGACCCAGAAAGTATCTCTGCTTATCCCTCAAGGAATGAGATTATCAGACTCTGAGGGTGACTGGTTCTAAACTCAATCGGTTATACAATTTTAAGTATCCAATTTAGGACAGATAGTTGTAAACCCATCTCTTCTACAGATATGCAAAACTTACTTGTAATAGACCTTACTTGCTGTGTCTTTACAGCACCTCAGAATTGCTCTGAGCATCTACAGCATAAACTACATGCCCTATAACTGCAATTACAGTTAAATTCTGTGAATGACCCAAGGCCTTTTAAATGTGTTTCTGAACACAAAGTACACATGAGATATGCATTCTAGTCCTCATGGTCTCTTAATAAAATGTAAGATACCAGACTGTGTCTAGGCCAGTAAAAGTCTTTAAAGATATTTCTCCCTTTTCAGATTTTTTTTTCCCATAGAAATAAGAAAGGTAGCAAGTTATATAGGAAGGCAGTAAATGTTCTGACTTGTTAAAAAATCACCTACCATACACACACAACTCTGAAAAGTTCTTCAGTAACATATGTACTGAAAGTATTCCCTGTTTCTTCCATGCTTTCTCTTGTCTGTCTTACATAGCTGAGTTTTCAAACTTTAAAAGGAATGTCTGAAAATACTTTCCAACAATCTGCCAGCAAAATAAAAACAAAAACAAAACAGAAACACAAACAAACAACTACTCTCTTCTTCCCTCACCTTGAAAACTTTGTTTTCTTAGGAAAATCTGGAAGCAATGGCATAAATTTATCTAGGAACTGGTGAATAGGACCTTTTTGCTTGCTCATGTATAAATTGTCTCAACCTTCCAGGATATCCCAGAATACAGTCTGCTGCTCTGCATTTGCTCAAGAATCAGACTTTGCTTTTCTTTCTTCTCATTTTCATTCTACATATATCACAAAGGGCACTTTTCCCTCAGCTCCAGAAGACACCCCGTGCCTCTCTGAGAGCTGCTGGAATGGAACTGCCACACGCATTTAACACTCGGTGCAAGGCTAAAGCAAGACCTACAGTGATTGATATGTCTCTAAAGACTCAAGGCTCAAATACAACTTATTTGCCTGGATTAGAAGGTGAAAAGGTGACAGGGAGAGCATCTACGTGCTCACAAATGTAAAAAGGAACAGAGAGAGAAAGGCAGATTTCTTTGTCCCTTAAGTATTTAAACCATTGTCCACAGACCAGGAGGAAAGGAGTTTCTCTTTAATGATGGCAGGAGAGTTTCAGACCCTTCTTACTTTGATGGTGATCCAGGAGCAAAGTCATCCAAGAGAGGATGTAACTGAGTCATTGCAGAATAAAGGATTCCTTTGGGCAGCAGGAATATTGGGGTAAAACTCTGCTTCTATCCCACCTCCTCCACTGATAGAAGTGCATGGTGCCTGTACATCCTGAAACCATTTCAACTGCTTTGGTTGTTGTAAGTCTAGGTGGCTGTATGGTTATGTTCCCCACCCCAAACATACTGCCCCCTGACAGGTATAAGAAGCTTTAAAATGAAAAACTGTCTCCTGAATATTCACTGCAGTAGTTTGAACAATCATGAAATACTGAGACAGTAATTAAGTAGAATAAATCAAAGTGCATATTGCAGAATTTCTTACAAGAGACCTGTGCTGCTCCAAATAGACATTTTCAACATAAAAAATCTGGAATGTAAAATGTTTGGCACATGGTATTTCACTTCTGGCACAGTGAAAAGAACAACTCCTCCCTCCAACAAATGATGCATAATCAAAATAAATCTGTCTCCTCAGAAATTCATATGGACCTAAGGATTACTAAGAACCCAGAAAAAGCCAGACGGTTGAACCATAACATGCATCTTAGTTTAATCTGTGGTGGCAGAAGTTGTAGTCCAACTTTTAATTCACATTATTTTGAGAGTGAAGACATCTTTGCAGGGAGGCAGACCAACCTAAAACATTAAATTCTGTTTAAGAAAACTTTTTTTTTTTTTTTTTTTTTNNNTTTTTTTTTTTTTTTTTTTTTTTTTTTTTTTTTTTTTGCTTTGTGAGGAATCAAACACTGGAACAGACTGCCCAAATAAGTTGTGGAGTCTCCATCCTTTCTGCTATTGAGCACATATCTGCATGTGTTTGTGGGCAATTCATTCAATCTGACCCTTCTTTGAGAAGGGGACATTGGACCAAATAATCTCCAGAGATTCCCACCTCAAATATTGTGTGATTCTGTGGTTACTATATATTGCACACATTTTACTAATAATTCTGGAATACAGTTGAGAAAATCTGTCCTAAAATAATTGCTTTCAAACAAAGAGTTCAAAAATTTCACAATAAAACAAACCAAAACAAAAGCAAGTAGATCACCAACAGAAACTAAAGGAAGATTTGTGGAATGAGTCAAATTATTCAGGAGAATTTTAGTAGTGACTATAGCAGTGGAACTCTATATCTATGCAACCTAAGTTATTCCATATCAGCATGCAGATTAGAGGTCTAAAAGTAGTCACCAAACAATTTAATTTCTTATTTTTGTACCTGGATTCCTGTATTGCCACTAAATTCCAGCATATGTTCTATTGTCATAGGCAGAAACAGAAAAGCACTAACCCAGCCACGCCACACTGGAGGCCAGATTTGGAGAATAGAATTTTCAGTTTAATCACTTTTCCTCCATAAGGACAATGGAACTTTGAATGAGTCTACCAAAAAAGTAGCTCATTGTACGTTAGGATGCTAAAATAAAACTCTGATAAAAATACTTAAGAAACAGTTTATTTAAAAAACAACCAAACAAACAAACCTTTTCCTGCATATTGAAAAGACTATGAATTTTCTTAAAGTGCACAGTTTTAGGAAGAAAAGATAGTGAGTTGCTTTTCACAACAGCAAATGATTACAACTATTATTAAGCAGATGGAAAGCAGAGAGCATTTCTACAGTAAAGTTACAGGTAGGGCAAACATGTACTGTTGAAAGTAAATTAGCAATACTGAAAAACTGAAGCCTTTAATGTTGTTGTCAAACCCAAACCAAACGAAAGAAGTGTGAAAGTTGCTGACTGTCATAGCACTTCTTAAAGACTGTCAAACTTCTTAGGCATGTGTTTTTTCCATTTTCTTGCAAGAAAGAATTACAAAAAATCTCCTTCTGCCATTGGTTAATAGGGCTCTTTTCACTGGAAACTTTTATACAGAAGAAAAGTAGAAAAAAAAACCCTGTTAAATTTGTATTTAGAATGACACATTCAAAAGAAAAGGTCACAGACGACATCTGACATTTGTGCTGGGTAAAGGAAAATAAGGTAAAAAAGTGGACTTTTGCAAAGGCACATAGGCACAAAGGACCAGCTGAAGTTATGCGAACAGATGAGATAAAATAGATAAGAAAATATCTGCAGAAAATCAAAGACAGTATTGGCTCCTGAGATTTGCAAATGTAAATATACAATGCAGATGAAGCAAGAGGCCATAAAATCAGAAGATAAAGTTCAGGAAGGTGTCCTGCTAAAACTATAAGGAGAACAAGATTTTACAGAAGAAACAGGTGGTATCAAAAGCAGGAAAGACCCGAGGAAGAAAGAGTCTGGAGAAAGCTTTTGGAGGCACAACCAGTGATGGTGTGCTACCATAAAGAGCTGGTGGAATGTCAAAGGGGCAGACTTTGGGGAAAAGGAACATGAAAGAATTTTGTCAGAAAAGTTTTCTAAGGAGTTTAGAAATTAAAGTGAGATTGAATATAACTATTAATGACTCATAAAACTATAAAAGTCAGTTTGGGGCAGAAAACAGGAGAGAGAGACTGAAACAAAAGCATTGATAAAGGGGCCTTGCATGGGAAGAATAGTTTTGCACTGAGAATGTTTGTATCTATGTTCTCCTTCCATACACAGTCTAACCTCAAGAGGTATGCTAAAAAGGCACTAGAAAACTGTGCATAATGTTCAGCTCAGTTTCAACTACAGGTTTAAAAAATTATTTGATTTTTGAAAGGAAAAATTCAGTAATCCTTGAAAAAGTAAATCAATCTCTGAACATTAAAAAAGTTTTTTCATACATCCAAATAAAACACCAACTCAAGTTTTTGTTAATACAAGGTGCATTGTACATTCCTGATAGTAGTTGTGGTCTAAATAAAGAAGCACCAATTACTTCTGGAAGTTAAACATGAAATTTCAGATACTGAATGAGTTGCACAGATTGTACTGGCACTTTTTTTGAAAATAATGAGATGATATTCACCACTGGAGGATTAGTAAATCACTCTGCATAGGAAGAATTTTAATGTTATTAAAAAAGAGCTGATATACCCCTAGATTTATTTTTAGATAGTCAAGTGGATGCACACAAAATTAAAATGCTGAATTTTATAAAAAATATTTTGAATAAATGGTTAAATCCTCTTTGTTATCTCACTCTATTTTTTAAGATGCTGAAATTGTCAAAGCCCCATACCAAGTCCTACTTTCTGCTTCCCTGATGCTAATAACATAAAATTATTGTCATAGTTTTAAAATTAATATGAAGGGACAGAACAACCAAGTTTCAGGATGGTGCTCCAAAGAATACATCATGGAAGAAAGCCAAGTGTCAATATTCATTGCTTGTAGCAATTGAATGGGCATTTGCTGGTGTAGTGTAGCCCTGCATAAGTGTATTCCTATGTCAGCACAGAACAGAGGTAAATTCTGCTTAGATTTATAATTTGACATCAAACCACATCAAAAGACCATCCTAATCCATCCTAAAATAACCATGCAGCTACAAAATGTTTATCAGATAAACAATAGCTGATATTTTGCAAGTGATAAGCAACATACTTATTTCAAGTCATCACTGTCTGAACGTGATTTCTCACTGAGTCTATCCTGAAAAATTGCATCACTTGTAGGTAAATCATTAGTCTTAAGAGCACACATGTTCTGACAATCTCTCTCCTACATGGTTCCACACATCAGGTTTTAATCAATTACTTTCCTAAAACTTTTATTAGAGTAAGGTTTTCTGAGGTTTAAAGAGAAACAAGGTAAAATATTTTTCATACTTTTTTTTTCTTTTTTTTTTTTTTTTTTTTTTAACTTCAAGAAGTAGCAGTTGGTTGAAATTGAATGTAAGGAAAAGCAGCAAAACGTGCTTGTGTACTACTTGAAAACCACTTTTCAGTCTTCCAGCTTAGAAATTTTCAAATATATCTAGTGCAAAAAGTGAAGGTTGCAAAATTCTCCACCCTCCCAAAACCTTCTCATATTCAGGGCTTGAAAATCAAGTAAAAACTGAAATTATTTGTCCAAATGTACACAAGAGGCAGACATTGTAAGCAGAAATGTTGATTTAGAAATATTAATCAGCACAAGAGAGCATAATATTTTACGGTTTAAAGTACTAAAATTTCATAAAAGAATACTGAATTACACTCCCTGCAACTGAAATATAACTTTTTTGTTGAAAAATGAACATTTAAAACCAGAAAAAGTTGAATAATAATCATTCCCCTACTTTAGAAATCCACGAGGCATAAATGTGTTCTAAGGGCCATAACTATGTAGTTTTTTGAGATATGCAGAGATCAATGGCTACCACAGGGTGAAAAATTTAAATAGATCCCAGAGTAGTACCAGGTTGGAAAATTCAACACTAATGAGATTTTAAAGAATTCTGAGAGCTACTCTTGAGGTCTACAGATAAACTCTTTCTAAACAGTTCCCCTGAGACTGAAAAATTACAAAACTAAAGTGTTGGCTCACTATACCTTTACAAAATGCAAATCTGGAATAAATTCACTGCTTTTGATGCACAAGTTGATGCTCACTGCATAGCCTTCACCCCCCTACACTGATTTTGCTTTGTGTTAGCAAAATTTAGCAAACCTTGATTACACTAAACAATGAAAATTATTTTATGGCAGTTGTGAGCCATTCCCATAAGACAATTTTCCAAATTCATGGAAAAGAACGTTTGCAGTGTTTCCTTTCTGAAGCAAATAAAAGTGAGAATGTATTTCTTATACTATTGGATAATTCTGATGTCATAATAAATCTTGTAACTTAAAGTGCAATGAAAACGAGATGACACAAGAAAATATATGCTTATCAATAAGCAAAATAATTTTTAAAGCTGTTTGAAATTCTGCTCACTGGAAAGCATGAAAAAAATGCATTCATTTACTCTCAGCCATGCTGAAATCAGATGCATAAATGGAACTTTTGGTAAAGTCTAGCTTTTCTAAAATACCAAACTATACCTCTGTAAATCCTGAAAGTAAATAAATTAAATCATGGTACATAAAAGCAATTTTAATTTTTAGGACAAAATACTGTATCCTAAATTCCATGTTTCCAGAACATGCAGCAATATGTAAATAATAAACAAAACCAGGTTATTTATCATTCCATGTCGTACATTAATTTCTTCTTTGGAAAACTAGGAGGTCTCTATATTGAACAGTGTACATGCAAGAGACTGCTCATGCAGGTGCAATTCTTAAAATCATATAAATGTTTGTTCTTATCAATGTTTTTGCAATTCACACAAACCTTCCTTTTTGTCTTCTGCAGCAATCTTCGCTTTTGTGTCTGTTATATCTTTGAAAGAGGCCAGAAAGAGCACTACATCTCCTTTTTCATTCTTTATAGGAACAATATCCAGTAAGCACCAGAATGAAGACCCTGCAAGGATAAAGAATGAATTTAATTCAAACAGCTGTCTGTTAGCAGAGAGAGGGGGGAAAAATGTGAACTGCTTATTTTAGGAGGTCAGTAGTCAGGGAATCACAGATGTTCGGCTCATGTAAATCACTTTGCATCATTGGTTGAAGCTCTGTAATACTGTGTTCTCCAAATGCAAGACATTAATTTAAATGCAAAATTTATCTACAGGGATCATTAATAGAGTTTAATGAAGCTGCTTACTCCTCTGAAACTGTGCTTTCCTTTGAACTCTCAGCTGTTGTTGCTTATTTCCTCGAATAGTTTTCACTTTGTTAACTTGGCATCTGAAGCGTTCATGCCTGCTATAGAATCGTTCTACCTTTATCATCTGACTTGATACTCATTAAAACCTCTTGACAGAAGACCTGATAGTTCTACTACATTGTTCTACTAATTCAAAGATATTTAAACTAATCAGATATTTGATTTAGAATAGAAATAAACTCATTGCACAGACAGTGATATATATAATATCAGACATCTAAAATTAATATCAGACGTCTTCTTTAATTTCTTTAATGTTCACCTTTTTAAGACTTAAGTCGGACAAAATTGAGTTTGACAATATTTTTAATTCTTATCAACCTTTCTTTGTCCACACCTGCTACATAAGGATGCAGGCTATAATAAATTCTTACTGTTTACATCACATGTCCTGTTTGCAAGATATGTTCAATTCCAATGGCATAATTTATAAGTTTCCTATCAACACCACTTGGAAGAAGAAAATATTTAATGCCTAGATGCAAACATCCTAGATCCCACTCCCATCCATTCTGGGGTAACTCAGCCCAGCACCAGACTTTTGTTTCTTTCAGGTTTTAGGTATCAATGCTAACTACTTTTATCTACCATCAGCCTACTAATATTATATATAAGAGATATAAGTACTAGAGAGTTTAAATTTTTTGTGCATGTCTTTACACTTCCACAATCTGCTGCTTCACAACATACTATTTTTAGCATTCATTTACAAACAAAAGTATACTTAAATTCATAAAAAGAAACAGGACTGGCACCCTGGACCACTGCTGCCCCAGCTGACTACTGCCAAATGATCAGCTCAGCTTTGGAGGGCTCCTTAGGAACAGCGAACAGATTAGCCACTTCCTGCTGTGCTGTCTTCTGAAGTTTCCAGTTTTGAGAAAGAACTGGGCACAGGAAGGTCACAGTTAAATTTTATAATTCGGATTTTCAAGTGGAAGTTCCCTGGCTGCCTTTTGAACATGGTAAATGAGCATGATAGGTGAGAGTGCAGCTTTTCTTTTGAAAGACCAAGACAGTTAAAGGTACAAAAATTTGCTTCAAAGGCAATTCATCTGGCCCTCTCTGTCCTGATCAAACTTTCCAAGAGTCACACAGGCAGCTTTGAGACTAACATTACTAGTTCAGCAATCTGGAAGCACTTCCACTTAAGCTATTTGAAAAAGGGACAGGGGGAAATTGGAACAGGAGGAAAGAAAACTGGAGGACAGAAAAACCTGTGGAAAGAAGCAGACTGGCTTTGTATTGGGTTAAAATATTCTTATTTTGAGGTTTGAAGACAAAGAAAGAAAAGATGTCCTTTTAAAAGAAGGTAAAACTTATGTCAGAATCAGAATCAGAAGCAAGACATTTCTCTTGTTCTTTCTCGCACCTTGATCTTGAGTCTCCTTTTTTTTTTTTTTAACAGATTTGACTGTATTAAAGTTCTGGTAAAAACTGCTCAGTAGCATTACTGTCAGAAATGTTTTAGAGAGTCATCACCTTCCCAATCTGAAGTGGTCCGTTCAAAGAGAAGAAGCATTAAGAAACTTTACTGCTTAAAATTAGGAACATAAGTCTTTACAAAATACTATCATAGCTTCTAAACTCTTACTGCCAAAATTACTTTCTACCTGGCTGCATTCTAGCAGTAGTTTCAGTGGGCAAGAAGTTTTTCTCAACTCCTTCTTCTAACCACCACCAAGAGGGACAATGGTCTTTAAAAAAAATGTTTCCATCTCCTCCAGAAGTAGAAGCATATCTTACTCTTTTCAATTGTTACGTGTCTACACACACACACAAAAGCCATTAACGCCTGAAAGAAAGTTGCAGACACCAGCCATTTCAAATAAACCTGACTCAGTTACAGTAATATTGTCTGAAATGGTAGATTTGTAGGTTTAAAGGAGTTATTACAACATGTTTAATCATTAGAGACAAATCAATTTAATATTTAATGGTTAAATGCATTGGCTTTTTTGTATAATCAAAGTAATTGCATTTGAATTCTTTACAGGCGAATATTTGTCACTGAACACTGGTCATTGAGTTGTTCCACATCCTGTCATCATTTAGTTTCTCTCAATCATATTTTCTTTAATTTTCTTTTCTCATTCTCCTTCTCTATAAATATATCTGAAAATATTTTGACTAAGCAAAGCAAATATGCATAAAACATGGTGTGTGCCACTAAAGAAAACACACATCCAGTACATACACAGGCTACTTCTCTCCTGAAGAGTTCCAGGATAATGTCATGTGTGGTGGGCTGTCAGTCCTGGCTGCATTTATACACTGAATCTTTAGAAGTCCTAAATCTGAGCTGGTTAGATGGTGGGGGTTTTGTGTTTTTGTTTGTTTTTTCTGCTTTTTCTCTGAATATGAAGTTGTTTCTGGACTAGGTGAGATGATCTGTTTTATGTCAGGACTAGGTCAATATAAGGTTGTATTCTGTCAAGAACAGAAAACCTCTCTCACTATTGAGGAGCGTCCTCGGAAAAATAAACTGCAATGCAATCTGTTACATAGCTTTTACTGAAAGCCAGCATCACATAATTCTATAAACCAAAAGCAGAACTTTCTCCTCATCAAAAAACTAGTGCCCTATTTTGTTACAGTTCTTTTGAATGCAGTCATCTGTGAGAGAGAAATTCCTTCCCTGCTTCAGATGGTGAATACAAAGGTTTTCTGTATTGTCAAGAGTCGTCTATCAAAAAAATTTCTTTTGGAGGTTTATTTATATATAGACTCTTTTTATTGCTTCAAGCCACCACTCTTGGAGAAAGAGTCTAATCTTTCTCTTGCATTATGAAGTGAAGGGTCAAAATATATTTTAATATCCTCAAGGCTTATATAAGCACATCACAGGGAAGGAGAAAAGAAACCAAATGAAGCATAATCTTATCACAGGGCAATTTGGCTATAGTCCACCTTTTATACATACAAAAAAAGGAGAGTGCTTTATGGTCTCTCTCTCAACCACCCCTTCTACCTTTCCTCGTTTTGACAGCTAGAAGTCTGTCCTCAGACTGAAATCAAAACAAGGGTCAACAGACCACAGCATTTAAAAGGGAGATTTTATACAAAACCCTGCCATCAGAATGCCAGTAGCCTCCAAAACCAAACACTCTTTTCACGAGAAAATAAGGCCTGCTTAAACCATGGTACAGACTGAGACCATTAGCTCTGTTGATGAGCTGTGTGCACTCACCATATGCTAATATGTAATCTGTAGTCATGCCCACCCCAGACAGAGCTCAATGAAATACTAAGAATGGAAATATCTTTGGTGAATATTTGGGTATTGCAGTAATTTCATAATTGAGATATGACATGGGGTGATGGTCTGGTAAAAGCTTGTGTAATTCTTTAACAAAATAAATAAACTCTGCGGTCATCTTGTCAAAATTTTACTTAATACCTTGTTATTAAAAAATCTAAGAAATACTTGGAATGAACGGTACTCATGCCAAGCTATGGCTTCCTTTTGCTCTTGACAGTCCAGGAGTGGCTTTGTCCAGGAAGAAAAGCTTAAGGCTTCCTTTTACTTTTTAACTTGTGTGGTTATATCCACTTCCAGATCTTCAATTCCTCAGGACTTTTCTTGCCTCACTGCTCTCCAGAGGGACAATGATTCAGTTTATACTGTCCCTTCCATCATTCAGGGGCCAGAAATAACAAACATACAAATTTCTGCGACCTATCTCCACTTCTCTGTGGTGCAAGGAAGAGGGATCAAGGTCTTGTGTGAAGCTCTGAATCTGTACATAACATATCAAATTAACCAAATGTAATGCTTCCTAGACTAAGAGTCCAAGTATCTGAAGAAAGAAAAAGAAAGTTTAAATGGTTTGCAAACTAGATATAAAATCTTGTAGCACAAAGCAATAGCTCTTCAAGGAATAATTACATATATGCATGAGAGGGCAGAATTAGGCTTCACAAGCCATCATAAATCTGGAATATTTCTTTTTGTTTAAGTAGGTGACTTAGTAAACTAAATGCTTTTTTAGGGAGATGCAAATCAAGCCTTAAAGAAAACTATTAAAACACATCACCCTATTTCCAGGGATTTATGTAGAAGACAAAGATAAAAATATTGTCATGTAGATAGCTGCAATAACTTTTCAACAAGATTGATGCTAAATCCTCAGTATTTCAACAGTGTCTCATTGGTGGTTACTAATTATTGGCTAAATAAACCTGCTGCTGGAAGCATCATAGCACCAGAGATATTTGAGCCTGATCATTTCCACTTTTCCATCACAGAAAGTGTGCACTTCAAGACTGACAGACCAGGATTCCAAAGACTTTGTCTGAGGAAACCAAACTGTCTCTTTCATCAGCTTACCCAAAAATTCCCAGCCTCACTGATAACATTTAATTTTGAAAGTTATGTGGTTTTGACAAGATGTCAACATTTTGTTGATGAGAGCAAAGTGCAAAGAAAACGATGCTTAAAAAAATGCAACTGGACTGAACAAGGAAGGACAGGAGCTACAAGAAAACTATAAATTCAAATACTTTCTCTTTTGTAAATGTCATAACTTTGACAATCATCAATTAATACAGCTAATGCAAAGTCCTGCTGCTTTAAGCAAATTATCACCTCATCCTTCTCCACCATTTCTGCAAAAATCAAATTTATAAGTTAACAAAATCTATGATTTTTTTTTTCTTGAATTCTGCTATTGTGGGTGACTGCTTATCTGCTGCACCTAGTGACATTCTTTGGTCAGAAAAAAATTGCAAAACTAAGAACTCAGATGGGCTATGATGAAACTAACTTATATGGGAAAAAGTGGTTGTGTTAACGTTTTCATATGAGTGGTAAAGAATACTCAAGAACTTGTTTCCCCTACTTCTGTGTGACCACCAGATCATGCTCATATCCTGGAAGTAAGTCTCCTTACAAGTTTTAGCAGTCGATGTAAATTTATCCCAAAATGGATTTGTAATCCATTAATGCATCCAAAATGGATCCATTCCAAAATTTATTTCTACCTCAAAGCAGAATACAGTTGTGTCCCAAGAATTTGGTAGATGAAAGATGATAGTAAGATATTTTAATAACAAAGCAAAAATTGTTTTTCAGTATAAATAAGTAGGGAATTATCAATCCTGTGGAGTTGATTTAAAACTTGTTAAAAATAGCTCTCCAGTTCTCTATATACCCTACGGACTACCCTGTGTGATTATTCAACTCTATTACATCTCATCAGAGATACACAAACCCATCCCTCTACATCTTCCCAGCCTTTTCTGTGCCCAGCTTCAACCTCTGCTCTGTTCCTTCTGCTGCCAGGTAATCCAGTGCCTTATATGTCATATGTCTCATATTGCCCAGCATGTCTAACTTTCTCTGCCATGACTGCCATGATGGAGAGATGAACAGAGGGAAAGGATGCCCTAAGAGAAGACCCTTTTCAACACAGCAGTCTCCTATCCTCGTCCCTTCTGCAAACTGCCAAGGCTAAGCAGAGACAAGCTAAATTCACAACCCCGGAGTTTCTGTTTGTCACTTTTTGGACACAGACTGTCAGTGTTATGGCAGCTCCTAGTCTGAGTGCATGTCTTTTCCAGCCTTAGTGGAACAGTGTCTGTATGCAATAGTTAGTACAGTCTGCAGTGAATGTTTCATGCAAACTAATTTATGAGCTCCAGCACATCTACATTTCAGCTTTGTTTACTCAGCCCTCTGGTCTCTCCTTGTACAGCTCAACTATCTTCCCTCCTTAATGAAACCATTTCAAAATCCTCTAGTTACCCTGAGTTTTCCTTGAACAAAAGCAGAGAACAAAGCAATGCCTTTTAATGCCATGTGAGATACATTATCCTTAAGCGTACCACCTTCTTTTTGTCTGCCCTAATTTCCTTTTCCTATCTCCATCCAGATTAGAAAAGAAAACGACGTTTAGCGAGATAAGTACTTCCCCGATGTAATACATTTACTGGGTTCCAGTTATGACAATTAGAAAAACACAGAGGATTATCTAAAAACTCAGTTAAGTCAGTGAGATGCATTCTGTTTAAATGCAAAAAGCTTCAGGGTAGACTCATAAACGTTATCAGTCTGCAACTTACTTTCCCTCCCCCTCCAATGATAATTACTTTGTCACAGTTATATTAGTACAGGGCATTCAGCATTTGTCACCCAACTCCTGGGAAAGTACTAATTGAGACAATCTATTTATATAAACAAATATACAATATCTATCACTAAAATGAAAAATAACCCAACCAAACCAAACAAAAGCAACAGAAAACAAAATGAAATACAGTTTCTTCAATACCTTTATACAGACTGCTTCAGAAATAGTCAGGCTTGATCCTTCTTGATCAGTTTAGTCTGTACTTCATTGTTTTCAGTCAAGCAATTTCCAAATAAACCAAATTTGCTTTCCATTGATTACTGTATTTTTGAAATCTATTGTTAAAACTGTGTTTACAGCCTATGGTCATTCCTTTTGGACTTTCAAGTCAACATTTATATGTAATCACAGCAGTAAATATGATTTCTCAGCCTACTGCAGGATGTACTTCTGAAAAGAAGGCAAGGTTCTTTTTTAAAATAGGATGATCTCTCATATACATTATGTATGTCTGGATATATATTTGCATATATATTCGTACATATACATAAATACGAATAAATGCATATTTATTATTTTGAAATTGTATCTTATATTTTCACATCTGAAGGAGTTAAAGCACACATCACCTAAACATAACTGTGTTTTCAAATTACATTATTTTGCTTTTAAGCTCATTATTTTATTATCTGAAAAGAGAGACTTCAAAGATAATGTGAAATTTACTGTAAGCAAAAAACCCAGCAATCTCCAAACATACCACTACACCTATAAAGAAAAATTTCACATTTTCAGTTTCAAGAGTAAGTATATAAGTATATAAACTAAAATATCTGCAAAATATTTTTGTGAACCTCAATCTGGTGTTTCTAGGGGCAGTGGCAGCCCCCAGAAACAGAAGGCCTGGAATCTGCAGAATGGGAGATCTCCCAGCACTGGAAGAGGTGTTGCCTGTAACCTCATGCTTATTCATAAAGTTTTCTAAGGACATGACATGGAGAAAAAGGGGATTCTACTGGTTACTCATCCACTTACATTGAAAGGCTACATTTTAGAAACTGATCAATTTATTTCACAGTGCTTTTCCCACAGGTTAGATAATATTTTGCTTTATAATCCTTGTCTATAATCCTTGCCTTATCTGTAAATATTACTCAGAAGTTTAACATTATTCAGCAAGTTTACAGATTCTCTGTTGAGGCCATGATTCAAGAACTTGAACCTGTACTTCATATGCAGTCCATGGGCACCTCTCTGGAAGGAGGGGGCTAAAGCTTGGACCTGAGATGGAGCTGAGTCATGGGTCTGAACTGAATTCCCTCCTGTCAGGTTGGAGGTTTTTTGTAGAGAAGGGTTTTGAAACACACACTGAGCAATTATGTAACATGGTAGAGAGGATTAATCTTCCCAATTCACCACTTCAGTCCATGTGAGCACATGCTGTAAACAGTCTGTGAGCCTGTCCAGTGAAACAAATGATAGCAACCCCACCAGTCGGAAAGCAGCAGGTTTTAACCTTCTAGTTATTTAACTGCTCTATAAAATCAAGCTGCTTTTGCAACCCCCTACTCAAATCAGTGAGAGGGTTCAGGAGATGGTGCTAACATGAGCCTCCTCCCACCTTCCAAAAAACTACAGAGCTAAAGCAAGAGCACATCACAGCATCAGCACAGGGGTGGCAAATAGTCCGCATCATAATCCAGAAGGTGGATTTAGGGATTGGGGCAGAATAAGGAAATGTCAGCAGAAGAGAGCCATATGGTCAGCTGGAGGAATGATCCTTTGAACTTTCTTTATCCAAAGAACAGCCTAATTCACGGTGAAGCACAGGCACCTAAGTCAGCTTTTAGCCAAATCTTGATTTAAATCTCGTAAAGATAAAAGTCAACAGACTCAATGTCGCCATAAATTGTGAGAAAAAATTTGAAGAAAAGGGTGACTAGTCAGATTACTTATGAATATCCTTCTGCAAAATAAATACCAATATCTCTTACTAAAAATGGATGTATAAAAAGTAGCACAATGAAAAGTCTTTTAAAAAACTAAAAAAAAAAAAAGCATCTAGCAGCCATTCATAGCAGGTGCAGCTGCAAGCCCAAGGTGCCTGTGTAGAAACAAATTGCATCTGTTAGCAGTGAAGGACATCAAGTCGTAGCAAAATAACAAGTAATAGGAAAATTTCACACAGATTTATTTACGTATCAATGTGGTTCTAGAAGAACAAGTCTTTTCTCAGTGAATTATGCTTTTAATACATCATGTTGCTACTGAAAGAAGCTATTAGCCAATATCACCATGAATGCCATCAGCACTGTCGGTAGGCTGCAGTCTTGTTGATGTCTCATTAAATTCTAGAAAAAGGTCTCAGATGGTTTAGATCACATTGCACACAAGGGATTTTGTTGCCTTTTTTTTTTTTTTCCTCCTTCTAACTAAAATTCATCCCCTTGTTCTGTCTTCTTTCAGGATTTTGTTGACCAGTTCACCCAGGTCTCTGCAGAGTTTAAGCCAGGGTACTACAGACGAGCACAAGCTTGCTCTGTCTTCCTCTTCTGCTGCAGGAACTGTCTCTAAAACATCAAAACATTTCAGAAGTACGCATCACCTTTCAACAGAAGCCATGGGTCAAGCAAATGAAAGGTTTGGAGAGAAAGGAGACAAAAATTCCCTCTTCTGTGAAACAGAGGAAAATAAGGACCTATCTTCTGTCTATATTCTGTACTGCTTTTTAAAGAGGAAGACTTCCCAAAAATCAGTGAAATTTCCTAGTGATTGATGAGTTATATGAAAGGGGAAGTGAAAAAGAACAAGAAAACAGAAAAATAAATAAAAAACCCAAAAAGATAAAAGAAAAAAGAAAAGAAGAAAAAAATCTTCGTTTATAAAGTTGAAAATTATTTTTTATGGCCCAGGTAATAGCAATTAGATATTACCTTCAGATTAATCTTTCAGTGTTACTTGCTTTTTTATTTCCCTCCTCCTGTATTTTGTACTATAATTTTGCAAATGTGAGCAAGCCTACCACAAAAGCTTTTTAGCTTTCTTATTTTTAGATGATGTTTTTAAGGCAGAGAAGTAGTGAAGCAGCAGTGAGGCCACATTGCTAAAAACTGCTCTGTCAAGAAACTTGTCAAGGGGCTTTCTCTACATGAGTAAGTAGAAAATTGTCACTAGAAAGTAGTAGAAAGTAGTCACAAGAAAATGGAGGTCTCTGAACAGAATTCTTTTTGCAGCCAGAAAATTCTAATAAATGCCCCTTTTCCTACTGCTGGGCTTAACTTCCAAAAGACATGATTGATTTCAGGACATTGTTAAAGAAGACAGCCAGTTAATGTTAACCTCATACCATACAACTCCCATGTTTCAAAATGCTATAGAATATTTTTGGACAACCATTAAAAGTATGTGTTTAAACTTCTTGTTGGAAAGAGCAGACACCATTTCTGCAATAAGAAAAATACTTTCTGTAGAGAAGCTTGAGGAAAATCCAATTTTCTTTAATTTTAAAAGAAATTAATTTCTCCTCAATTTCTTCATAATTAATTAATTTTTCTACAATTTTAAATGATGTTGAACTCTTTGTCTATAAAAAGCTTTTCTGTTCTCTTAACACAAGGAATGAATGAAATAGAAATGATGTAGTGTAGCTTTTGCTATTCTCTAGCCATGTTATTCAACCACAAACATGGCAGAAGCAATGGATGATGTCTCATGGCCTGAGCCTTATTTCATTTACCTGTGGCTGTTGTTGCTGCTCACATGAGAACACTGTTACACCCAGACTTCAAACAGCCTTTTGCCTGATAAATCCAGTAGCTCAGTAATATGGTCTGACTTTCACCCTTTCTCTACTCATACTCTGCCCATCTGAAACAATACCTTAATCCTGACCTTCTAGATATGGATACAGCCTTTTCAAAACACATATTCTCATGCAGTATGAGAAGAGAGAAAATACCTTGATTTAATCTTACTGACTTGTAATAAATGAAGAAATAAATACAGAAATTAAATACATCATATCTTCCTGACCTTACAATTTACCTACCAAACTTTTAAGGACCAAGAACTACAAGGAACATGCCTAAAACATAACCCAGAAAGTGTTTAAATCAGTGTACACATAGAAGCTGACTAAATGTCCCTTTAGTCATGGTTAATTGTCACCAATAAAGCAAACCCTGCTTGCACCCAAGTCCTAAAGCACCTTGTATAGGTAGTCCCAGCAACACCCACTTGCTCCAGACCCTTTACAGTGGGGATTTTTAACTATGCACAAAGGCTTGTGCAAACAGCCTTTTTTCTGGTGTGCACAGTAGTCCCCACAGTGAAGTGTCCCAAATGTCCACAAATCACAAGTGTCCACTGCTGATTACACTGTGTTTCACACAACTTATACATACACAGGAAGAGGCCAATTTCCTTTCAATGAAGAAAGGCTATGGAACTACTGCATGTTTTAAAAGGTCGTGTGTAAGCGCAGACCTCTTTGCAAACGCTACAAACCTAATTTTGAGACAAAGAAATAAATCTGATGTGGTTGTAGGGGACCCAAGGTGTGACCTTCTCAGCAACTGAACATGGAGAGCTTAGACTGGACTAAGTCACTGATTACAGGGCTTATTGTAGCATTACCTTAGGCTGTAACAGAAAAGGAACAAAATCCACACAGCTGCTTAATTGTACTTCAGTTTGAGGGAATGTGAGCACCTCATTTATCTACCTGTACTTGCTATTGACAAATTTCAGAAAAAATCTGACAGGGAGAAAAAGAAGGGTTTATTTAAATATAGTTGTTCAGCATAGTGTCCAACTGCTTTTAGATTGTTCTAAACAAGAGATCCAGGAGTGAACATTTTTTCTCACAACTCACTTGAATTTCGAAAGGTTAATTTGCATTTCCATTATCATAATTGACAACTTAATTTGTTGCAGATGTTTTAAAGAAAATGTAGAAATAGTAACAGATAAAAAAGTTTAAAAATCAGCTCCTAAGCAATATAATTTTAAAACTTTCTGAAGAAGGCAACAATCATAAAATTCCTTGTCTTTTAATAGTCTCCTTTTCTGATAGTCTTCAAGAAACTAATATAGCTCTGTCAAAGAAAAAGCAAGAAACTGACTGAGGAACCAAAATAAATACTGAAACTATGATGAAAAGTATATTTTGAGTTGAATTTTCAAAAGACATCTCTCTCTGAAGCTGCTGTATCTGCTGCCATGGTTCTAACACTTCTCTGTTTCTAACATGGCAGGAAATGTTCAGGATGAGTTACAACCAGTTTATCCTGTTATAAGAATTCATTAAAATTCCCAA
Source organism: Sinosuthora webbiana (assembly GCA_013397395.1). Lineage (NCBI taxonomy): Eukaryota > Metazoa > Chordata > Aves > Passeriformes > Sylviidae > Sinosuthora > Sinosuthora webbiana. The sequence continues at coordinate 2,473,739 of VXBN01005298.1, read as the reverse complement.
ATGAGAACACATATAGAAACAAGTTCTTATCCACTTCTAGTGGTTTCAGAAGGACTGGTCAGAGTACAACTGCCTAAGATCATTCTTGAAATCCAAACCCAAATGACAAAGGCAATGAAATACTGCAGTTCATCCAACACAGACAGGTAATCCACTTTACTACTTGGGTAGCTTCCTACCCAACTCCTTGTGCACCACTCTTGCTGCACTATCAGCTCAGAGCAGTCTGGAAATTTCCTTAAAATGCATGTGGACTGCTGGGGTTGCTTTAGTTATAGGAATCATCCCTTTAAATAACAATTACTGAGCAGAGGTGCTATGTGAATTCTTTAACGATGGTTAAATAACTCTAAAAGGTCCATATTCAAGCTTAATAAATTCAAAGCTACTTGTTTAGAATGAGCAGCCTAATTTAATGATAAAAACTGAACCAGCTTTGAATTAAGTTTAAATCAAATTTAAAATATTGAAAAATGTGATAATTAAGGAATAGATGCGTGTTCAGTTCTGTAACCTTAAATGTCTGCCCCAAAACCCAGGAAACATATGATCTACATTTTAGACCAAATCCAGAAGAACAAACCAAGAGTAATTTTTTTTATTCATATATTCATGTGCCTCATAGTTATTTTTTATCATAATGTTGTACTAGCTATTAAGACTTCAAAAAGTATTCTGAGGCACATCAGTCCATCCTGTGAGCTCAGAATTACCCCTGAGGCTTGGAAGTGCTCGTTTGGTCTTGTAGTTAGGCCTACAAAGCAAAGGTGTGCTAAATATCAACCTAAAGCCAGATGGGGGCTCCCCTCTGACACCCTAAATTCCTAACAGGACACTGAAATGTGGCCCTATGATAATTAGACATTGCTAGCTATGTGTCTCCCACTGACCTATGTTTCTGCCATTTTACCAGCTCAAATAACAATGATTTTCCATACAGTGCATACTGGAATGTATCCATACAATCATCTCAGGGATATCATTCCCAAAGTTTTTATGTCTTAAAATAATTTTAAAACTTTTTTTCTGGACAAATACAAAGTTGAATAAGCTTAACACCCTCAGAAGTTCAATTTTTCCTCTGAAAAAACCCCAAACCAAACGCAAAAACATGTAGCTAAAATGGCTCCAATTTCCCAAATTTAGTGCCTGCACCTTGTAGCTCAGTTGAAAAACCAAAATTATTTTTTAAGATAAATTTTCCTTTTATACAGGAAATTATCATTATATTTTAATACCAGTGTTTCCCAGTGGTACAAAAATATATGGAAATGAAAAATATAATGGGCAGTCAGGGAAATTTATTCCTATTTAGAAAATGTATTGGGGAAGCTTCCAGTCAAATTATACAGAGGGATGAATGTAGGATGGATAGTGGGAATTCTTTCAGCCTCAACAATTTCTCTTTATCTATTTATCTGTGATTCAGTTACTTCTCTGCTAATTGACCTGCAATCTCTTTCTGCCTGTATTAATCATATGTATTACAGATTTGAAGCACCTCTTTATAATGCAAAGGAATCACAATTTATCATTCAGGCCAGAAAATGAGATGAATGTCTTAGCTTTACTTCTTTAATTTAAATACCTTGAAATATCTTCTTTTCATGCCCAGTTATCACTATAGAATACTGGAAAAAACCAGCCCTTATCCTTCCAGGTTAAAACAATTTTCCCCCTGTATTCAGACATGTTTTACAATTTGGAGCTATTTTATTTGAATAACCATTCTGAAACAATTTCAAGATATTGTCTGAGTCTCCTCTATAACCTAAAAAACAAAACCAAACACCCTCAACACACTCCCAAGCCTCCCCAAAAAGTCAAGAGGAGGAAGCATTTAGCAGGATCTTCCAGATTAACTTCAAACTTTCATACTATGAAGAGCAGCCATCATGAACACAAGACAACTAAGGAACATTCTTCTTTATTTTTGTGAGTGAAACTGAAGCTGCCTTCTCCTAACACTCTAAATAGTTGTCTTGTCATTATGCAGTTATCACTTTTAGAAAATAACTTTTTAAAGCAAATAATAATAGAATTATTCGAAAGGAAAATGTTTAATTAATAAAGACAGAAGAAGAGAAAACCTATGAGAAAAATGTGGTCTAGACATATGCCTATAAACTCTAGCCATATAATAAAAGAGAAAGTGATTCTCAACACCCATGGATCCACTGAGTCCATGGATCACTCAGCTCCTGTTACCCTGGTTGAAATCCTGTCAATATCTCAAACTTAGTCTTGGTCTCCTAGTTAGGCCTACACCTGTTTGAAGATCACATGAATGTGGCAATAGGAATTTATGGAATAAGTACACTGAAGGAGCCTGATATAAATGAAAGAAGCTGGGAATTGTGTATCATGGGCCTCTGTCTTCTGTGCCTCGTGCATCTTGACTATGAAATTATCCTTATAAATGCCTTGACATAGCAGTAAAAGCTTTATGTGACAATACATAGTTGAACATATTCTTCACTTTTTGAAAACAATTATTATTGTGTACATGTATAGTAGCTATTGAGAAGAAATCACTTGGCTCATTCAGACATCTGAGCATTTTACTGATGGCATTGAAAAATTTACATGGCTTGTCTTGTAGTGAATATGAATATTTTCATTGCATCTCCAGCAATAAGAGGTAAAAACTTCAGTATAAGAAAAAGAAGAGAAAATAGTGTATACTGAGTGCAAATAAATGTCTCACGATGCCGTTTAGTATCCTGAATTTCTTCTATGCAGCTTTGAAACATATTTATTTAAAATCGATAATACCAAAAAAACAGTGTCTCAATGTGTACCCTCCTGTCATTATTCAAATCTATTATCAGCTGGATGATAGACACACTAAATTATTACCTAGAAATGAACATTATGTATTATATGCATTATATATTATATGTTGTTTCATTCCTTATGACTAACAGAACAGGAAAGAAAGACTTACCATTCTTCTTATAGAACATGATTTCTCCTTTAAATTCTGTCTTTTCCTCCAACGATTTCTCAATTTGAAGGATCATCTGCTCATTTGTTTCAGCACCAAGTAAAAATTTACAGCTGCAGCTCTTCTGCATGACTTCAGTCCGTGCAAATCCAGCAAGCTCACAGAAGCCATCAGAGCAGTAAACAATGGGAAATCCCTTAGCCACCTGAGCATTTGCAAGGATGAAATTACTATCTGCAGAAGAACAAAAAAGTAAAATATGAATTAAAGTCTAAATTCTACACCACTTGACATACTTTCTTTAGTATCATAAGCAGGCACAACTGGACAGACATTTTAAAAGGAAGTCCCACCTGCCTGCAAAAGGATCTAACTTCTGATTTCAGACTATTATTCTGAAATTAAGTCACAGATCTAATCCACAGATCATATACAATGGTTCTTCATGGCTTTGTACAGTTTGCCTCATGGTCTCCTCAAAGGAATACTTTGTGATAGTTGCCTCTGAGATAGATGTCAAGACATTAAAACAACCACTTGACCAATGACTGGTGACAAATATCAAAATTTTGGAGAAATTTCAAATGTTATGTTATGCTGCCCCTCAGACTACTCTGCAGTCTGAATGGGCACAGCTACATCATAAAAAAAAACCAAAATATCTCCATTATCTTATTGAGACCATATTGATGGTCTCAATAAGATAATGTTGACCTATATCAGCAAACAAATTTATTCTGTATAATTTTGAAAGGGAATCCTTAAAAGCAGTTGAGCGACATGCTGGGCTATGTGGAATTAGGGACATTCTAACTACAGGGAATTATTTATCCTTTATGGCGGTGGGGTTGATTTTGTTGGGGTATTTTTCTTATGGTTCATTTTTTTGGGTTTGTTTTATTTGTCTTTGCTTTTGAGGAAAAAAGAGTTCATCTAAAATCAGTCACATGTCTTTTGGAGCTCCACCGCATTTCTCCCATATGAAACAGGCACATCAAAGATTCACCATTCTGTTATACTTAATGTTCTTTATAATTTTTCAGTGTGTTTAAGCTGCAGCTATCATGTACACTCACACAAGAGTAGCATATTGACATGGATATCAATCAACCAAATGTGCCGTCCTAATATGATTTCAAATCTTAGGTAAATAACAGTTGAACCTATTGGCAGCCTAATAGCTCACTCCCATCCCTCTCTGAAATGTTTTAGAAGTCTTTGTACCTCAGAACTTCATTTTCAGCCTGTGTCAACAATTCTGGCCCTTTACAGTCCTTTTCAGTTATCAGGAAGACCTTTTTCAGACAACATATGAATTCATACAGGCTTTTTGTCTGTGTTTCCTTATCTTGAAGTGANAAAAAAAAAAAAAAGTTTTATAGGCAGAATCTGTCTACATTTCACATTGATGGAGGAAAGACTATTTTTTACCCACTGCTTGTTAAGGAATGTTTACCTTACAGTTTGCTAGCAGGAGCTTAGGAGCAGTCTAGTCCCAAGATAGATACCTCTCATTTTTCAGACTTATGTGCAAGTGAATTCATGTGTATGTATTAAGGGGAAATACTATTAACTAACCCATAATCCCTTGATAAATATTCATAAATTTAAAGAGAAAGAAATGAATTATTTTAATGGAAAACTCAGGTTGACATACCTAATCCCCATACAGGGATATATTATTTATGATTGGGAAGGGAGGGACAGAATTCATGCACTAAAATAGAGGAAAAATAAATCTGGTTTCAGTCTGAACTGTCAGAAGAGTTCTACAACTGTGAAATCCCAACAACTTCAGCTATGTTACTCTTTAATTACCCAAGGGATAAAATACTACTCTTATACTGCTTTCAGTATTTTAAAGACAATGGAGGTTTATTAAATGATTAATTTTCTCTTAAGACTTTCCTTCAGTTACCCACACTTTGTACAAATTTAATTAAATTCTTTCAATAAATGATTCTTATGTTAAAACAGTCTATTCCCATTTACCAAATATTTTTTTTTAAATGCATTCTGGTTCAGTGCAGTGCTTGACTTAACCTGCCATTTTTATTTTCCTAACTAGGGAATAGGTATCATTACCATTCATGCACTAACATGCTGCTCCTTCTGTCAACACAAAACTAAAACCCCACACTGCCAAAAGAATTAAAATCATATGCTTGCAGTGCATAATGAAAGTGTGACAGTGCAAGACCAGCAGATCATTCATACCAAATACATTCATAGCTAGCAAATTAATTTACTTCCCTGTTTCTTGTTGTTTAAGATACAATTATATGATGCAAAGACTGCTGTGGGGTTTTGTTTTTCTTTTGAATTCTAATTGCTGAGAATTGTATGAAGCAGAATATGGAAGACCAAAAGGACAGAAAAGGTAGAGAGGATGTGCAGCAGTGAATGAATGTCACTATGAACAGGAATACACTGGTGCTTACCAAGCATACCATGATTTTGTGAAAAATGTAAGGTGGCCAAACTCTTTTGTCATTTACACCAAAATAAACCCAGAATGATTGTGGTTACTTTAACATTCATGGAATAAACCAGTTTACTTATAAATGCCAATCCTGTACAAACTAGAATAACAGCCAATATTTCCTTTAATATCAGCAGGTGTCTGATAAGACTTGTAAGCCTAATTTTACTAAACTTTTTGAGTATCACAGAAAAGCATCTGGAAAATACAATCAAAATTATATTTGCTGTTCTTCTTGAGCTTGATTTGCAAATAAAATAATGAGAGATGCACCTATAATCCCACATCAAGGGAGATATCTAAACAATGTTTTGAAAAAATTCTTGTAATACTAAAAAGGACAAAGAAATATTATGCCTAGTAATTACACGTATCATCTAATTCTTCAGTTACATTTATAAAGTGATTATTATTTACATAAAGGAAAAAAAAAACACAACAACAAATAAACAAACAAACAACAAAAGCCCAACAAACCCATACCTTAAAATGTTCTGGTTAAAAGTTTAATTCTGTAATTTGTTTTTGTAACTTCAAATCTTTAATATCACTTGCTATTACTTATGTATATAAAACACAATAAAATATTTCAAAAAACAAGTATTGAGGATGAAATTTCTATTATTCAGTCTTTGTTGTGACACAAATAAAAAAATCCAGCATTTAATTTCATGATCTTCAATGATAACTAGCTGGATTTAAAAATCTAGAGTAAAATAAATGACATTTGCTTTAGAATAATTTATGGACTGGAAGACAACACATTTGCTTATTTTTGAACTTGTAGTAGGAAAGTTGCAAGGAGAGATACAAACCTGTTAGTCTGTATATTTTGATACATGTTTGTGTTTGCAACACTTCCATAAAAATATAGAAGTTGTTAAATTCCATGTTGTGTTTTCAACACGTTGGCTGGAATATTAAGTTCTTTTATTGATCAGGTTGGTTGATCAGGAGACAATATTAGATTACTGCTGGATGTTTCTTTCTAATTTTATTTTTAGATAAGAAAATACATTCAAGCCAAATACTTGATCTATTGAGAAAGATGTAACCCTGAGCCTTTGGAACAACAGAGTAGAACTGTTGAAAATCTGTGTAAGAAAGAGCTGATTTGGATTATTGAGGACTAAATCTGGTGCAGGTAGCTCAGTTTGCCAACTGCACACTGAGATGCAGATTGAGGTGCTGGTGGGAGCCTGAGACAAGAGATTATGAGCTGCCAACCCTTTGGCACAAAGGGCACAAAGATGGGTGGTGCCAGCTGGGTGGATAGACTCTGGGAGACACAGCAGGAGCAGAGGACTCAGGAGAGAGATGTATGAGGAGACACTGTGAGGGTATAAAATCCTTGAGTTTCCTTTGCTGAGGGTTCTCCCTGGAGGCACCAGCTGGGGCCGTTTCTGTGTTGCTGTGCCGTGAATAAATGGCTTTATGGAAAGAGTCATCTGAGGCTCTGCCCTGGGAAAGCTGGGGTGGACTGGGGAGGGAAACCTGGTCTGACTGTGTGAGTGTGAGGTGTGCAGGGAGTCAAACGGGCACCTGTGGGGCCACTGGAGCCACCCATAGGGAAGGGGCCTCGGTTCCAGCAGTGAAAGTCTCTGAGCTGGGAGCGCGAGAGAGTGCAGAGACTGGGCAGACTGGATGTATTTTTAACCGTTCAACCCTAGGTTTCAGCTCAGAAATTGTAAGTCTCTGCAAAATCAATGAAAGAAATTCAAATTGGATATTTGTATAATAGCTTTGGATAAAAATACTTGATTGTTTGTCCAAGCCTGGGAGAGTTGTGTGAAAGATAATTTAAAAGTGCTTCTGCTAAGATGGGAAAAGAAGCCTAAACACAAAATATCCAACATTCATGAGGTTTTGCTTTAGCAGCAAGTCAGCAAAGATGGATGAATATGAGAGAGGTCCAGGCTTGCCAGCATGATTTAAAAGCAGATTTTTTTCAATTGTGATTCTATTACTTTAAGCTTATTTTCCATGAAGATCAAGTTGCTTTTTCACATGAAATTTTGAAGGAAAACTATTAGGAGGTTGCATGCCTGCCTTCATTTCAGAAGTAGAACATACTGGATAGGATAGGACATTGATCAATGGAAGACTCATGTGGTTTTCAGAAATCTCTGCTAGAAACACAGCATAAAGCCCGAGACAATGAAATAGGACAAACCAGAACCATGATAACTATACCTTCAATCACAGGCTTAGACAGTGTTACCCTGTTCCAATGGTGTGATACCCAAAAAATCATACCTGGAACAACAGAAATTTAGATCTCGTGCCATCTGATACAGAGAATCTTATTCAGCAAACAACCCATGATAGAGTCTTAGAGCTGAAATAATTAAAGAAAAAGGCTCTATGCCATACTCTTCCCCCTAATTAATGCCCAAAATTTATCTGACTGTTTGTAATGACACTGTGTTAAATATATATTCTGCAGTCCCTTCATGAATCCTACTGTCATATCTAGCAAAAAATGACAAAAGGATTTTTCCTTTAATACTGGGGCTATGTCTGCTATAAATCTTATCATTGTGCTTCCCCAGTTCTTTTCCATCAAAGTCCAGTAGTTTTCATGAAGTGAACACGTGACTTCTTCTGCAACTGAGCAAAGCCAACAACCATTCTAATTTTAAATGTTATATTATTTAAGAATTAAAGAGGAAGAAAAAATCCTACAAAAGAAAAAAAAAGTAGCAATCAAAGAAGCTGCATTAAATAAGCCAGTGACTCACATAGTTACTCTACAGATTGCAGAACAGTCCACAATTTTTCTGGATGAAAGGATGTACTACACTTAGATTTGATTCCACAGTTTGTACACAGGCAACTTAACAGGAGAAATCTCATTCCAGGTTCATGCAAATTACCGTGACAGAGAACATGACCACATTAACAGTTAAGATTACTGATTAATTGAATGATTAAAGTAGTGTATGAAAGCATTTAACGTTATGTCAGCACATTTAGATGGAAGTGAATTTAATTAGAGCTCAAAATCATTTGCCACCTAGTGTCGTTTGAATCTGATCAAGACCAAGATGATTTTTATAATGCATACACTTCTAGACATTAAAATTCCTCTTGAAAAATCTCAGTACAGTTGACTGGGTCACTAATGTGAGGGGAAGATTTATCTAGATCTAAGAAAGTCAGAAAAAAAGCTGATTATACTGATAATTCCTCCCACTCTTCTCTAAAAATGAATTCATAGTGCAATGAATTTATAGTAGCACAGTGAAAGGCAAAACTATTGCATTATAAAGTACAAGTATGGACTGATGAACAGAAGACCTATCACTGTAACTCATTGTAACCTTTATAATTGATTTAATTGGCCTACTCATTTCATTACAAGGATTCATAAAATTGGGTAGCAGCTACAAATTTAGAGTTATGAATCAGTATTTGAAGTACCCAGCCCTATGGACTCAGCTGTAGGGGTGAGCTTCCATAGTTCCTACTTGACCTGAACAGACAGGAATAATTTACAGTATGTAGAAAAGTTCTGAATTCAGCAGCTAAGAAATAAACCCTTCACTTTGAATTTACAATAATATTTAATCTGACAGTACAAACACTTTACCGTATACAATTTTTATAGCTACAAGAGAAGTTAATCTGCAGTTCAGCATGGAGATAGCTAAGCAAAATTTGGGCATCTGGTTGCTAAATCATTTCCCAGTCTTATTGATAAACACAAGATCCTAAGCCACTTAAGAGACTCGGTGTTTAACGATCCCGAACTCAGCTTTCATTGCCATTAGTGCATCAGGTCAATACTGGAATAATGACTGCAGCTTTCTGCATGACCAGTAAAATTACCTATTCCTATAAGAAAGCAGACCAAAAAGCCAGACTGTATCAGAGAGAAACAAAGTGAAAAACAAAAGGAATAGTGAACCTCAAGGTGAAATGGGCTTCTGGCATCTTAGTGAGGAAAAAAATCATTTGTTGCTCCATTAGAAGTGTTTTTGCATGTTCCTATTGCTTCTCCAATCTCAGTATGATTTAAACCCACCTAAACTCTAAAAGATAAGACTGAGAAGGACTTTGTTGAAACAGTAGCACTGCTGTGACTGGTCATTTATCCTTACAGTGCAATTGTAAATGGTGAACTATAGTATAGGACAAAAACTTTCAGCAGAGATGACTTTTAAATTTTTCAAAATTAATCTCCACTAGAAGAAGTAAATAGCTACATCTTTTCCATAAGGAAATAATTATTAGTCTAAAGCACATCTCAGCTTTTACTTGTATATTTACCTTGAATTACAAATTTATGCATGTCAGTTGAATCAAGGTTGCAACAAAATATTTCTTTTCCTACTCCTAAGCTTTGTTGATATTGACAAAATTTCATTTTTCAGTAAAAAAGCTATTACATGCTATTTGATGAGCTTTATTTGTTTTATTGATTGTGCAGTGACTGCCAGTGCACAGTGCAGCTGTAACTAAAAAAGCTACATTGCAGCTATCAAATATTCACATGCCAGTTTTATAGGCATCGAAGTGCTGCAAGTAAAACAGCACATGGCACTGGGGAAAAAAAATCAGAAAAATGAAGACATTAGCAATCAAGAGACACTGTAACCCATGGGTCACCAGCATGTTGTGTCAATGTGCAATGTCATCCAGAAGTTACTTGCTGAGCGTCTGTTTTTCTGGCAGAAGTGAAGCCTATATCTCTCATGAGGGAGTTCAGCTGCTGTTCAGTGTATTCTCTGAGTGGCCATTGCACAGCAGGGTGCACAGGTTCACATTTCCAAGAGAAACATGTTTTGCAATTTCTCCAATAAATACATGGAAATTTTAAGTTCATCCACCAGGCAGGAGAACCATTTGTGTAATCCAGCTATCCAGCTATATCTGATTTGCTGTTTGGGTTTTTTTCACAAATGTTCCATTGGTTTAAAATTCACCTGAAATTTGGAAATGGAATTGCTATAAATCAAACTAACACATAGGGTTCTCATAAGCTCAAATCATGTAGCCCAATGATTTAAGAGCCTGGGACCATGACTTTCAAGTGTTCAACTGAGAAAAAGGTTTGCAGACAACATTCTTCCTGAACAAAAATATTTTCAAAGACAAGGGCCATATCATCAACAAATCTTTATTAATGTGATCTTGTCCATACCTTCCTTTATCACTCGTCTGAAGTAGAGTGATATTAGAGTAGAAAGCTGTTTTGTTTACAGAAGTATTAAGCACTGTGTCACAATTGGTGCTCAATTTACAGGCATACTAAATTTTAACCATGTCATAATATTTTGTTTAGTATTCTACACTTGCTTTTACTACATACATGCCTGATGATGCTTTATTTATTATTTATAATGCTATTGCAGTGGACAACCCTTTGAATATTTGCACTCAATGTATGCACTGCTACTGATAGTGCAATATATGAGCAACCATATGTTACAGATTCTGCTAAAAGAGTTAGTGGAAGAATACAGGGATAAAAGATTTCCTGGACATTATTCTTGCACAACTGAGAGGAAGAGCATAAGCTAGACATTTTGAAGCCAGCATGAAATGGCTTTGAAAGATCAGTTTCCTGGCTCTTTGAAATCTAATGCTCCTTTCCTCTTATGAGACTCTGTTAATTATGGAGTGGTAGCACAGGGGCTTGGAAAATATCTTGATACCATCTATACTGGAAACAAGAAACTGAATTTCTTTATAATGCGATGATGTGAAGTTCAAGGACTATTTACCTATCATTGGGGAAGTTTCATCTTATCACTTGAAATGAAGTGGATATGATCTGGAAGACGCATAGTATCTGGAGTTTTTGCAGTAAGGGACCACATATTCATATAAATATACACACAGAGAAATTGCCAGAGTTTTGAAATGAGTATATTTCATGGGAGTTTGTTTCCCCTTTAGAGTGACCATGTTAAAAAAAAAATCTGTAGATTCTATATACCCTATATAAAAGAATGTTATCACTATGTGCATAAAGCAAATATTTTCAATGCAGAAATATTAAAAGATATTAGTGCAAAGAGAGTGGAAAATCTTTATGGTCCTTCCACTTCCTTCTACCATGCAAGGCCAGAAGGTATTTACTGTCTATATGCTGAGCAAAGGGAACTTTCAGCCACCATTCCCAAGAATGAAGGAGAGAAATTCCAGCCCTGGAATTGACCATGGAAGAAACAGACCAAGCCATGCCCTGTAGAGAGATTCAGTGAATCATAAACATACTAATTCTCCTCTTGTGACAGTGGGGCATTTCATACCATGGTACCTCACCTGAACAAAATTGTGTATCCTCAGAACAAAACCAGACCCCCATCTGGGTTTTAAATTGAAGGCAAAAGGGACAGTGATCATCCTTCCTCAGCCTCATCTGCCTAATGCAGCACCTGGGATCCACAGAGGGTGATGCAGCATCCTCAATTTTGCAAATGATTTTCATTTTCACAGGCCAGATACCTAAATGGCAATGTCAAAACCACTATCTGTTCAGATACCACATGTTGCTATTACATTCTCTGAATAAGATTTTTTTTTTTCCATTTTATACAAGTGCTATACTACCCTGAAGTTGTTACTCAAAGAGGCTCAAAGCTGATTTTCATGTATGCTAGCCCATATACATAATTTCTGGGCATTTCACTGTCACTTTTACAATCCCCTATGACTCCCATGACAATTTCATGACAGTTAGTGGTGAGTTTTACGGTATTGATTTTTCCCCTATAATTATTGTACTTCAATATTAAAGTGTCAGAACTTTAAGAGTAACCATTTTGAAAGGTTTGTAGTTTACATGCTCATCTCTCAATCCCTGAAATTAAAGGATAATCTTGAGTTAATTTTAATGGGGAGAAAAACCAGACTCCCTTGTGCCTATTTCAGTGAAATGAGTTCTCTGTAAACAGCAAGAATTTCTGCACAGTTTTCTCAGAGAAGCAACAATAATCTGAAATAATGCAGTGGAAAAGAAAGTCTGTTCCAAGAATCCTCTGCTGAAAAAATTGACACAAATCATATTAAAAATGGTTCATTAAATAATGTACAGTGTCCAGGAGATGCCACTTCCAGAGGAGGAGAGTTATATAGTGCACTATTTGCACTATTGTAAAGAATTACACAGTATATCCTAAACTCACGCTTTCTGAATAAAAATATCCTAAGAATTTCGATATAAGAATCACTGACATTGTCTTGAGCAAGATCTGTAAAAAACAATATTTTAAGAGTGGAAAAGGATGAGAGGGAGGTTACAGGTGAGAATGTAATTAAATTACCATATTCAAAGGATAACAAACCATCTTGTAGTGGATTTCTCAACTAAGAATGATCTTATAAAAAATCCAGAGGAAAAATGCTAAAAATATGTGGAAGGGTGAGTTTTGTTGTAGAATAAACAAGTAGAATAACCTTAATGGAAAAGCAGATATGTGAAGTAGACATGAACTATTATTTCTTATAATAAAGTTTCTATGGACTTCCTGAAGGACTGGAATAACTTACAGCAGGAGTACCTCAGCTTGGACATCCTGATTTATTCAAGGTATACAAATAATTACAGAAGAGGCTGCTTGGGGAACCAGAAAGACTTGAAGTGAACACTGCCATAAGATTCTCTTCTAGAGAAAAATCCAGATTTTGGCTGAAGAAATTAATATGAACTGAAGATACAAAACATCTGCAACTTCTTCGCAGTAAAGAAGTATATATATAAACACAGTGAAATTCCCAGGCTTTTGATTACCTTAGAAGAAGAAAAAGTTATTTTGGACTAAGTATTGTCCCAATGAAAGAAATCTGACACAGGAGGAGATTGCTATAAAGGAAAAATTCACTGAACTGAACCCCTAAGGACTTAAACAGTGCAGATAAGAGAAGAAATACACCAAAATAATGACAGGACTGAAAATAGTTATCCAAATCTAGATATTTTTGTGTCTGCTTACTTTGTTCTATTTCTAGTTCTTTTTTACAGGAAATAAAGAGACTAAGCATCACAGAACCACCTTTGGCATTTCTAAAGCAAAAGTTTTATTCTGCCATTGAACAAAACCAATACCCCTTCCCACCTCTTTTCCCCAAAGAGCTGCCTAAACATATAAAACCCCAAACCTTACTTACAGAAGAGACTCTCAGGACAACAATAGACCAGTGCTCAATAATTAATGGAAGTCCCAAACCTCCAAAATCCCAGGAAAATGTAATCTATTAACTGTACTGCAGTGACTCAGTATCATTAGGGAACCAGGTAATGTTTCTGAGAATTCTATCAGTCAAAACATACAAATTCCACTAGGGTTTTTACGTAAATTCTTCTACATGGTCCAAAATATTTTAAAGTAAATAAACCTCCAGTTGCTGGCACTATACTTGCGAGACGAAAGCAACACAACTGTTTGGTTCCACACAAAAAAGGTATAAGAATGCTGCAGTCTAATTCCAGTGTTGCTATGGGAGGTAGTTTTGAAGTGTTGCTTAGTTTTTGTGGAGCGCAATCTGAAGAAAATGATGAAAAGTATCTTCACAAATGGCAACAGGTGCTTGTATCTGGTTGCAAATTTTCATGCTAGAGAGAATCATCTTTTTTATTCTGAGAGTTTAGAAATAAGTTGTAGAAAGACAGATATTTATATCTTTATCTCATCAAGTAAAAGTGGCACTGAGCAAACAGAGAAAAATACTAAAAATACAGAAATAAGGTTCCATAAATTATGCTTACTGAAAACACCAAAAGTACAAGAAAGCTATAAATTACAGCATGATTATCCTGCCACATTTCCTATGCAATCTGATGTTATAAATGTGGAAATTCATTGCTGCTTTAAATACTGTTTTGAAAGTAAAAAAAAAAAAATTCAGAGACTAAAAATCAGTTGGAGAATTTAACCAACAGCATCATATACACCAGAAAATGCTATTTCCAAAACAGGTGGCCAAATCACTGAAGCAGTGTAAACCTTTCCTTTAACCTACCCAACGTCAATACTGGAGTCAGGAGGTTCAACTCCACTGGAATGGTAGAAAGTGCCACCTTCAAGGGGCTAGTCAGAATAAGGATTTATATTTATCATATGTGGAGTGTGTGGTGATCAAAATCCTTAGAGTCTAGCATTATCTTAAAGCCCAGGAAGTGGGTAATATCACCATCAAGCCAGGATGGAAATCAGAACACCTCTGTACTACATTTACACAGCCAGGCTCTTAATGTTGAGTAGATGCACCTGACTGTCCCCATTTCTTTCCTTCTTGCAAATAAATGTCAAAGAACATCTGTAGGTGAGATACTGTAGAACTAATTTCTTAATTTGAAATTACTCTGAGGAAAGAGAAAAAAAGGTATATTTTTGTTGCTGGTTTTGGTGGGTTTTCTTTTTATACTAATAGAATAAGATGCATGAAGTAGGAGTCTAAACTTGTGGATCGTATTGTGATGTAGGAAAATAATTCCATTTCAGAGCACTTCATATGTGCAAATATAAGTAAGTAGGGTAATTACATAGACTGTGCAAAACAGTTATGTAAATTAACTTTCTTAAATTACAATAGCAATAATGAAAACTCTGGGCAAAGCTTCACAAAATCTCCAACTCTTGGTCAAAAATAACAAACAAAAGGTATGAAGAATGACCTTTAAAGTCAAATGACCTCACACAAGCATAGACAGTGGATTTGCATCAGAAATAATAACAAATGTTTTGTGGTGTCTTAGGTACCATAATTGTAGCCTTGGAAATACTATGTCTTTGTTACTCTACCTGCATTGTTGAGGCAGTTTTCAGGCTCTAAAGTTTGTTGTTGTTGTTGTTGTTGTTGTTGTTGTTTTTTTTTCTTTTTTCTCCACATACTCAAGTTCTTAAATCACACTTCTCCCAGCTTTTTACCGGCAAGGCTGAATTGTGATGGCTTCTCACAGTAAGCATCTAACACTGGTTTAAGAATGACCCCTCCATTCCCACTGCCTCCTTATCTCACTTCATAAGATACCAGTTTGTTTAGCAGAACCAGAATACCATGCACACGAAAGTAATTAATACTGATTTATCTATAATAAATGTAAACCTGTAAAAGGTGTAGAGACGGATTTAACAAGTAATAAATACACATCACTCATGGCTAATTCATCAATTGGCACTAATGCCTTCATTTAATGATAACAACCATTGGTGAAGACAGGGAGGGTTAAACGAGGTCCTGATAAAAGTGAATAAAAATAAAAAAAAAAAAAACAGGTGAAAAATCATCTACCTCATTCATCAACTGCTCAGAGCTCTTCAGTGAATACTGTCACTACTTTCCAGGGTGGCTACTGGAAAGAGTTTTCCCATTGCACTCCTTATCCTTTGTCAGTGTTACTAACTACTTGCACTTTGTTAGATGCTTATGTTCTAGGGTGCTTTTTGAGCATATTCACACAAAAATTTAAAAAGTCCTCTAAGCTGTTTTAATCATGAACCAAATTTTAAATTAAGAGATACTAAAGAAGGCAACAGAGAGGAAAAAAAATAGAAATAGGGGAAAAATGATAAAAAGTGGGGGTGAATTCAGAAAAGTTGTTCTTGACATAATTGGCTTGCTGCTTCCAGAGGACACTGTGGGATAAAGATGTCTGCATAAGTCAGACTGTTAACCTCCCAGTTTCACTTCCTCACTCCACTTCATTAAAGACATTCCAAAGAGAAAAGTGAGTTTTAGATATTATTAAGACATTTTTATTATCAAAACCATCATAAAAGGTAATTTTTTACAATAATACTTTGAAGTTTATTTTTCACTATATAAAAATGTGTGATTGATTAGAATCCTTCAAAATTAATTGAAATACTGTCATAGAATTAGGTTTTGGTCTTGTCCCAGAGCAGTGTCTGCCCATGTTTCTAGCCCACCAAATAATTGACTATATTTCAAAGGGTTCTTCAGAAGCAGAAAGTGTATTAAGTATTTCTCTGGAAGTACTACTAACTAGCTTTTAATTAACATTTAAATTTGCTTTTAAAAATACCTTGTCCATATAATCTCTAAATTCTAAGACCATGACTTCAAAAATTATTCAAATGCATGCATTTTAAACTAAGACTAAAATTAAATAAAAATGTAATCAAAGTTTCAAGTAAATTAATTGTCATTATGAAAAATGGCTTTATAAAAATAAAAAGAAACCAAAGGTAATAAGGATAAGCTTTTTTTTACCATTTCATGCACCGTGATAATGAAAATATAAAACAGCACACAGGGAAAAAATCAATTGAGAAAAGAAATAAAGAAAACCATTTCCCAAAGCTTTTGTTCTTCTCAGGATGTAGCCTCAATAATGCATTAACCAACATTTTTGCAGCATGCAACAAAAGTAAATACGCTTGGAGCTCTGGAAAGTAATACAGTGGTGATATTTCAGTAAAGGATTTTCAGTTTGGCTTTTTGTCCCTACAGTTTAATGAATGAGAAAACTGGTAATGTATGAATGGCATTTAGAGGGCCAAATTCCAGGCCACAGACACTAAATTTCATTCTTCAGAGGCACTCTCAGCAGTTTCCTTCAGTTGTAGAGGTCATCCAGGCCCTCTGCTTTAAACAATGGTCAAACTCGTTTCTCATCTATTTACCCACCTGTTCTTGCCTTCACTGCCGCTGCAATTCCCAGAACTATCACTATTTCTTTGGGTGGTCTGAATCCCTAGGAAAGGGGCTTTATGATTATTATGGTATCTGTCTCTGACTGGTTTAGGAGATAGGAAATAATGAGAGTGGAACAGGAATAGCATTTGCCTCAAACTTCAATTAAGCAAGAATCTGAGAATCACACGATCTTGATCTTCCATCTACAGTACTAAAAGTTTATAACACAAAGATTAGTCACATGGACCTTTGCCTTTGCAGCATTTTACAACTAATCTTCCTGAACATCTTTCTTTTCCATTTTGGCCTACCTAGAGGAGAATGAGTAGCCTCATTCGGAGTTTGAGTCCCTTGATCATATCCCAGCCCTCCAGAGATACGACTAAACCAGACTATTCTATCAGCTATATGCCCACAGTGGAAAAGTGAGTAACCTAACAATCTTTTGTACATATTTCAGCTTCCACAAGAAGTGAAGGAAACTATAAAACTTACATTTAACAACTTCCTCTGTAAAGAGAGGCAATGTTAAGGATTTCTTTTTACAAGTATATTCCTGTATCATGTTACCACATTTTCAATTAAATACAGTGACATTCACAATTTCAATATATTTCTATGCAATTATTTGAATATTTAATTTCTGATTATTACTTTCTCCATTTTTTACTGACATGACAGACATTTTCAGGTACTGCTTTCAGTTATGCTGAAGAAGTGGGAGCTGATGGTAATTAACCCAGTTGTATTCAGCTGTTGAAAATAATGAGTAAGTTTTCACTTTCTGTAACTCAAACCAAACTAGAAGTGACAAATGGCCCATTTATTTTATTTCACTTCCAAACCCAATATGAGTTGTTTCTAAAAAAAACCTTAGAGAAAAATTAAAATCCATATCTAGCCAAACACTTATGTTGCTACATGGACATGTAAGCAAGATTCGTATTGATCATGACAACCTATTTTTGTAACTGAGGTGTTTCATTTCCAAAAGGATTTTTGCTCTGCAAAGTCACAAGTAAACAGAGACCACATTCATAACAAGATTAATATGCAATCTATAAAACTTTTCAGGAAGATGATAATTCACAAGAAACCTGTTTCTCAGCTGTGAGACAGATGTGCCCCATTGATGTTCTACTGCGTTCAGCACCCCATCTCAGAATACAGAATTACTGATGGTTGACTGGCACCATTAGTGATGCTTTCACCCAAACAATGCCCAGGACAGCTTTGTTTTGAAAGGAAAATGAGGTGCATGCAAGCTTCCTGCTTTGCACTTGTGCTTCCTGGAGTTGATTTCAAATTTCAGGAATATTTGGAAGGAAAAAAATTCCTAAGGAGGCCTTTCACAATAGTGTAACAGCGAGTTATAGACATTCCTAATCACCAGCTGTGAAACAAAAATTTGGGTTTCCTTAATGGGATGTATAACAACAGAATCATAGAATTGTTTAGATTGAAACAGACGCTAGGATCATCGAGTACATGGATATGCAGCTCCTAGCCATTGACTTCCTAACTGTAGTCCACTATGAAAAGAACATCTTCATAATTCCTTTCCTTATGCCGTGGTACTTAAATCTTCTTTCTCTGTTGCAGTTGTCGTTACATGATGGAAGGACAACTGCAACTCATGGTACCCCCAGTTCCTCCCTTTCTTCTTGAGGTCCCTATCTCAAGGTGTGTAACCCAAGTTGAACTTCTCAGGTGCTGAGAGCCAAATAAATGGCTTGAAATACTTTCAATGGCTTCTGATTGTTTCTTCTGCAGGCCAATTGCACAAACCTAATATTTTTTAATTCATCCAGCAAGTTCCTGTTTATTTTCTGGGGAAAGAGGACTGACAGAGAATAATACAGCACAGATCTTGTTTTCTTGGAATCAAGGCAAAGAGAAGTGTTTACATTATTATAATAATTTTAATACCCAGAATTTTAAGATTATGCAACAGTATTGCATAATGAAATTTATGAAAGTGAAAATCTCTAAACAACATAGTTTTCTTTATATAGATTTAGATCAATTCAGATTCAGTAAAATCATTGATAAAAAGTATGCTTACTTTTGTTTGGAATTGTTAGAATACACTGAGTTTTTTTTTATCCAAAGGTGTTAGCTTTAGATCACCATGTTTTGCATAATATAATGGTCCAGTGTATATACTTTTGTAATTTTACTGGGCAGAAGAGCTCAAATCAGATGTGACTGCTATTTCAGTCACTGGGTTTTTTAGCCAGTGAGTTTTTAGTCAAAAAAACTCAGCTTTTTTTTTTTTTTTATTGTTGTTGTTATTGTTTGGTTTTGGGTTTTAGGTGTTTTTTATTTGTTTTCATTTTGGTTTTTTAATTAGGAAGTTTCAAACCTAATTCTTCCTTTGGGTTGTTAATCTGTTCATAATTAAATACCATTGATTATAGTTCAAAGACACCATATCCATAGCTAAAAAGTAGTAGTTAGAATAGAAACTCTCAATCTTGCTATTGATTGGATATGCAAATTGTAGTTACAATCCTTCATAAGATTCTTACAGGAGCTGTGGGAGCACTGGCACTGAAGTCCCCTTTATTTCCCATTATTATTATTTCTCCCTCATTTTTTTCTTTTTCTTTACTTTGATTCCAAATGTACGCAAAAGCTGTCTCATATTATCTTGTTTTTCTGTCACAATATACATTAAAAAAAGATTATTCTTGTGTGATATTAGCAACTCAAGGTTAAATTCTATACTTTTGCCTCCTACAGTTATTCTCCATTTAATAGACAGATTCTGAATCTGTCTGAAAATATTCAGCTGATTGGATCATGATAAAAGCTTGTTCAAGCGCAACCTCTTTGGTTTTCCATGATGTCTCTTTGGAGTCATGAGTGTTCAGACCAAAATCACGTTATCAAAAGAAGAATAAAGCAAATTTGCTGGTGACACCAAGCTGTGAAGTTGGCATACCTGAAGAGTGAGATGCCATCCAGAGAAAGCCGGAATGGCTCAAGAAGTGGGGCCTTGGGGATCACATGAGGTTTGACAGGAGACCAACAGCAAGATACTGCACCTGGATCAGGATGATGCTTGGTACCAACACAGGCATGAATAGATTGAGAGCACTCTGTCCAGAAGGACTTGGGGTGCTGCCGGATGAGAGGGCATTACCCAGCAAGGTGCACTTACAGCCCAGAAAGCCAACGGTATCCTGGACCAGGAGGGCTAGGTAGGTGATTCTCCCCCTCTGCTCTGGTGAGACCCCACCTGGAGCACTGCATCCAGCTCTGGGGTCCCCAGCACAAGAAGGACATCAACCTGTTGAGGTAGGCTACCAAGAAGATTAGAGGGAAGGAACACCTCTCCTATGAGTAAAGGCTGAAAGAATTGGGATTGTTCAACCTGAAAAAAAAAAAAAAGAATCTAAGGTGACCTAATTATGGCCTTCTGTAGGGAGCCCACAGAAAATGGAGAGGGACTTTTTACAAGGGCATGTAGTGACAGGATGAGTGGGACTGGTTCCAAACTGAAAAAAATATAGCTTTCTATTAGATATTAGAGATAAATGAGATACTGGAACTAGTTGTCAAGAGAAGTTGTAGATGCTTCGTTCCTGGATGTGCTTCAGGACAAGGTTGGATGGAACTCTGAGAACCTGCTCTAATGAAAGGTTACCCTGCCCATGGTAAGGGGGTTAAAACTAAATGAACATTAAGGTCCCACCTAACCCAAGCCATTCTATGATCCATCTTGACATTCATGGTTCTGTGTACTACTCAAATGTAGTTTAACACTTAATGTAAAGGTAAGAAGTGAGGTGGGAGGTGAGAACCAAACAAAACCCCTTTCCTGATATGCACCATCATTTCCTCTCCTTGATTCCCTAAAGAAACAGTTGATAATGAGAAGGAATTAATGACATTTTAATCAATATATGTTTTTTCCAGTTTCAAATTTAGAGATATAGCTCTTCATCTTTTGATATATATATATATTTAAAATCTCATTCTCCCTGCTCTCAGTTACTCTGGTGCATCTCCAGGGCAACTCATTTAACAGTAATAAATTTATCTTATTCTAGAAGAGATGGAAATCTGGAAACTTGGATTAAGTTTTAGTACTTTTGAAAAACATTTCATTTGAATCCAGCACTTTTACCCTGGCAGCTGGCAAATTAGATTCTGATTTCAATAATATTCATTTGCATTTTTTACAAAATATTTTCTCTGCATAATGAAGGAGAGACAGTGATTTTAGGATCACAATCTAGCAATTAACCAATTTTATTAAATTGTAATATTGTAATAAAAGAGAACCAGTGAAACAGCAACTAAGACAATAATCATTTTAGGTTGCTGTTTTAGAGTCAATAAATAGAATTTGTTTCTGAACTTCCGCGTTCTCTCTTTTATAAACTGTTTTATTCCACTTTACAACAGATGTTACAATATCTATTCTCCGGCTATTTTTAGTTTGTTGTTGTTTCATTCTTAAAATTCTTTCTTCCTGCAAAACAAGGGTGCCAAATAGCATTCAGCTGTCAATCTGAAAATATGTGACAAGCTTGAAACGTGTATTGATAGGTTTTTCATCTTTATCTGTTTAAGAGAGAAATTACAATAGTGTCAAAAAGACTAATTGCTTGATAAGTTAATACACTTAGAATATTCATAAACTATAAAAGAAAAGCAGTGCCAATGGCATCTCTCTAAAACTGCATTAATAGATGATTCAAAAAAATTTTTATACAAAAGATATTCCAAAGAGATTAAAAGTGTTCTGCAAATTTTGCAATTTAATTTATAATATGATTTTTCCAATCATTAATGCACAGAGCATTATGTAAAGTTTAAAATGGAGTTTTTGTATCTTCTGAGATCTCCCTTGCAATTGCATATGGAGTATCTACTCCCTCTATTCAATCTCTTAAAAATCCCCATTTTTCTCTCTGTAAGAACTGAAACAAAATCAGTGTTTTCCCTGACACCAGATCAGAATTTATTTCAAGATTCATTCATGTCAAAGCTCTGCAATATTGCATCTATCTGAAAATCACTAACACCAGAAATATGAAGAGACTTCAGAGAGCAAAACCATACCTTCATTACTACTTTTTAAAGAAAAGAGAACTTTTGATGGATTTTGTTATGTGACCTGCCTCTTCATGAAACTGCTGTCTGAGCTGATCCTGCTCCAGCATACAGAGCCTGCTGGAGGAAACTGTTTAATACTCATTCCACAAATCTTATTATTAAAGACTGTTTTCCAATTTTAGCACCTGATCTTTCACCAGAAGTTAAGTAAAACAAAACTGAATAAACATGAGATTCAAAACTAAACAAAACACAGAAACAATTATAGTAGATTTGTGCATGAGAATCAGTGCCCAGACTGAATTATATAAAAATGGGTTTCAGTATTCCCCAAAAAATCCCACTGGATTCAATAATTTATATGAATTATTATATTGGGGAAAAGGATAGTTCTGGGATTTTGTCACATGGCATAGACCAATACTTCTTTCCCTCCCATGTTTATCTTATGTCTCTGATTTCTAGTATCTCCCCTTTCTCCTCTCTAATTTTTCTTATTTATGTTTTTCTGACTAATTTGTCTAGCTCAGTACAGTCCCATATCTAGTCCATATCTAGTCCCACATTTTCAGTCAGAAGATTACTGAAAAAGGATGCAAAGGTGCTGCCTGCAACTGAGATGAAAGATTGAAGATGGGAGTTAGCTTTTGTGTATTATTTTTGAGCTTGGAAATTAATTGTTTGTGATATATATGCAGCCAGTTATAATGTGCAATATAACAATTTCAGAGAGCAAAGTGTAGGTAACCTTCCTGACTGCCAACTGTATAATCCACTAACACAGCTCAACTGATCTGTGATATAGACACAGGACCTGCGGCAGCTTTCCTTGCCAATACTACCCTCCTCCCCTGACTTACAAGATTGTCATCTTGAAGAGATTAATCACGACTGGGAAAACCTGACTGAAGTTTATAACTTGCTTTAAGCTGAGACATTTTGCTCAACCTCAAGATTAAAAACACAACATGTAGAATAAATGAAGTTGGCCTAAACTGAAAATGTTTACTTGTAATTCTTCAAGCGCATAGACAGAGATGTGTATTAATTAAGCAGTCATTATGTCACTCGCAACAACTACTTACCAATTATTTAACAATATTTTCCAGGTCAGCTAATAAAAGCTTAGAATCATAGAACTGTTTAGGTTGGAAAAGACTTCCAAAATCGAGTTCGACCATAAGCCCATTACTGCCAAGTCCACCACAAACCAAGTCCATGAGTGCCACATCTACATGTCTTTTAAATACCTCCATTGATAGTAACTTCCCTGTGCACTCCATTCAAATGTTTTTCAAGCATTTTGGTGAAAACTTTTGCTGACATCCAATCTTAAAGCTCCTTTGTTGCAACTTGAGTTCCTTTCTGTTGTTACCTGGGAGAAGAGGCCAACCCCCACCTGGCTACAACCACCTTTCAGGCAGTTGTAGAGAGGGATAAGGTCCCCCAACAGCCTTCTTTTCTCCAGGTTAAACAACCTCAGCTCCCTCACTCCAGATCCTTCACTAGTGCTCCAGACCCCTCCTTGGCTTATTGGCCTTCCTTGGACACACTCTAGAAATATGTAGGAATGCAACAATAATCTGAACTAAAACAAGTGATATAAGCAGAAATATCAATAAACTGAGTCTGACATGGCAGCATATTTCTAAATGAACAGACTTCCCATTATGAATAAAGAGCTGTAGCAGACAAACAGGACTTCCCTACACTAAAACTGGCATTTATTTGTTCTGGATTTCATTCTGAGTGTGAATGAAATTACAGGGTTTTGGTCAACTAAGCAAACATTTATTACATATTCTTCCTTGCCAGTTCCAATTTAAAAGCAATGTTTATGGAGGGGCTGCATTTATTAAACGTCCTTTGAAAATGGTCTCTAGATACAGTAATTCAAGTTTATTACACTGTAGGAGAATAAACTTGAGTGGCAACATGAGGCATATGTAAAAGAGTCACAGCAGTGTTTGTCAATTATAGCTTCAGCCTGTTTGCACAAGATTTAGGCTTTAAACTTGCAGCCCCATGGAATTGAGTACCCTGAGAGCAGAGAACCAATTTCATCAGAAATGCTGTAGTCTAGATTTTGTTCCACGTGAGGGGCCCCCTCTTCCTAGTAGAAAAGGAGTTTTGCATGCATCTTTGTCCTTGTTGCCTTCCTTCTTTTTTACCCGTAATCAGAAATTAAGAAGACTGGACACTTACCCAGCATGCAGGATTTGATCCCAAATGGGTTTACTCTGTAAATATCTGGATTATTGAATTATGTATTCAATTTCTGTCTCTCAGTCCTTTCTACTCCACATGAAAGATAACATTCACTGAGTCAGAGCGTGACTGAGCCAACCACAGTCACTGATATCCCACGCTATTGGATGGAACTTGTCAGGTGCTACATTTTGGGTTTGAGTCACCTCCAACTTTTCTTTCCCCAGAAATTTTGTCTAGATGTTAATAGACTGAATTTTTTAAAGAGTACATGAGAAAAAGTGGCCTTGTTTTTAAGAAGATGGACACCACCATAGTTTCAAATGTACTATTAATTGGAACAAAGGAAAATCTTAGCTTTCTTTTTCATCTTTCATTTAAATTATGTCCTTCCGTGACATGGTTGCCACTTCTCATGCCTATTTCTCCTTCACAAGTCTGACACTTAAATGCAGGAAGCACCATAAAATCTATTGAAAGATCTAGGACAGAAACAGCAAATATTTAAAAGTTTATTAGTCTTGGTATGAATTGTTTGCAATTCTCATATTATGAAATAAGTATTATAAACAGACACTTCAGGATTCCATGCCCTTGCCACCCACATTACAGTATGTTCTGACATATTTGTGTAGCAGAATCTTTGAAGCTATTTTTTCCCCAGAGATACCCAGACAACAGATACTAAGCCACATAAATGAAAGAAAAGGTAGACTGAATACATTCACTGTAGTTTTAAAAAATTCCATTCCTTAAACCTTGGTGAAGTCTCACCTGACTAAATATACTTCAAATCTGAGCTAGACATCTGGTCTCCCTCTATAAATAGAGGGACGATGGGTGGTCACCATTCATCTGTTTTAATGTAGATGTCACAGAGAGGTCAAATGAATCATGCTCTGAAATTGTCTATTCCTATCCACTAATTATAAAGAGACACAATGGCTTTGACTAAGGTGGATATTTAGATAAGAGGAGCAGCATATGTAATATAGTCCAAAAAGTAATGGAAAAGCAGAGGTCAGGTGCCATTTATTATTCCACTCCACTACTCTTTTAGAAGGTAAACCATGGTCTATGAAAATCTGGATAACAAATTTTAAAAGGGTGAAATGTTTTAAAAACTGTTGATACTGAAAACCAATTTAAATTCAGTCCTTTGAAAGGTTAAGCTCCTAGGGTTAGGGTTTACAGAAGACACCTGCACAAACATTTCAGGATTCCTCTACTTCACTGTAAATGCAAATGTGGTTCAAACACTTTCTGTGTCCTGAAGTCATTTGTAACTTAGTCCTGGAACAAGCCTTCAATGCAGAATATAGAGAAGCACCAGCTAATATACATGGTCAAGCTTTCCAGTTCATAATAATTTGCTCATATATTTGGGAAGGAAAATGCCTATCTGGCCGGGATACCTGATTCCTCTCATCCAGGAGACTTCACACTAGCACAGCACACAGCTTCACATTGCCAAGGAAGCACAAAAATAATCTACAAATTAGGTTTTTTTCTTAAGCAAGAACCATCAGCCTAAACTTACCCAGTACAGTCTCATGAGTCATCTAGTATGATTCATGTTGTTTATAAATAGGGGCAGAAATTCTGAATGTACCCTTGTGTAAAACTGTTCGCAGAACAGGTCCTATATAAAATGTTTTCTTACAAGAAGTATGAGACCTGACAAGGCAATGGACTCAGTTCTAGCTATATATGGCCTTGTTTGCTATGTACTGTGATTTATCTTGACTAAGTCGTCTGAAAAGAAGTTAATTTAAAAGATTGACTTTAAAGAGCCTAGAGTTTTGGTATATAAATTAAAGGACTTTGCCTATATGCAAAATCCCCATATATATAAAGATGAGCACAAGAAGTTATGTTTATAGACCAGCTAGATATGACAAAAAGAAGACAGCAGAACAAAGAAAATATGCCTTAAATTTGTTTAGCATCACATGATCAGGTTTGTACCTTGGCTTCCCACTGTCACCTACAGCATGTAATAAACTTCAGGTTGTGCTCACTGACAATATCTTGGCTTTCCCAACAGTTTGAAGAGCATATTGGCTATTGAGAACACACTTTAAAGACATTTCTTTTTCTGTCCTCAAATACTTTTAACATATAAGGCTATTTATGAGATACACGAGCATCCTGAATTGAGACCTGTCTTCTCTAGCAGAAACTGTCTACACCTACAAGCCAAAGAGGAGAGAGAGCTTGGATGAATCATACGCTGCAAACAGTTAGTTCAGGACATTATGAGGATGTACCATCCTCTGGAACCTCTCACTTTTTAGCAATGGCTGAACATTACACCTTTCAGGAATTATAGTGAAAAAAAATATATCTTAAAATCCTTATGAACAGTAAAACTTGCACTCTGACTAAAATAGAGGCAGGGTTTTTTATGGTATTTTTTGGTTTGTTTGTTTTGGGTTTGGTTTTGTTGGATTTTTTAAATTAAGAACAAAAAATTTAAAATAAACCTAGAATGAAAAAAAACAGTGAATTAATGATTCATACCAAATTTCTTAGAGATAATACTTTACATCCATGAAATGAATATTGAAAAATCTCAATGCAGTTCTAGTAGCTTATGATATTATTTTGAAAGATTGCAATAAAAAAAGTCTCAAATCTTACTTATTATAAATTACTCTTCTTTTAATGTCATCATGAGTCTAGATTTATAGGGAGGAAATTAATTCCACACTTGCTGACAATTCTTTTGCAATGTAAGTGTACACTAGCAATAATGACTTCAGTGAAAGACTGTAAAGAATCCTCTAAAATAAAATGAAATGCCAATGTAAGTTATATTACTGTTCAAAAATGAAAAGGAAATTAAAGCAAATAAAATCCATGTAAAGCTTATTACCAGAATTTACAGGCATACCTGCATATATGTTCCATTCCTTTTTTTCTGGTTATATATCTCAAAGTGTAAGTTTACCATCAACTTAAGGAATATACATACACAAACTGAACAGAAAGTTTCTACCTCAGCCCTCTGATGGAAGACTGCACCCTTTCACAGGTTTGTTATAGCCTGTGTTGTTTAAAAATTACATTTTTTAGATCAACTGGATTAGAAAGACTTCAGCATTAAAAGAAAATCACTGGGAAGGCATTTTCTGGTTTATGACTGAGCATAAGTGCAAACAGCTTTCAAAAATTAATTTCTCAGCTAAAACATTTATGGAAGATAATCACCTGCTTGTGTTTGAATGAGATTAATATAGTCTGCAACAAGATGCCAGATTTTGGCTGCTGCAGGCTGGGCAAATTTTCCTCTCTTGACTCTCAAGCAAATATTAACAGGGTCAGCAACGACAGGCTACAGGTTTCAATCCCAGACAGAAAAGGTGTTTGAAGGGAACATGAAGTGGAAGATTGCAGCTATGTGATGTTAATTTTCAGCAGGTGTTGAAAAGTTCACATAAACATCCTTTAAACTGCTTTAGTTTACATCAAGGCCACAATAGCAGCACTTTCAGAAAGAGAAGGTTGCATATGGCTTTTAATATGAGATTGCTCTATCTTCAGACTTAAATGACTTTGCAAAAGGTTCTGTAACTGAATATGTCTGATATCTTCAGCTCCATTTTTGGTTTATGTTTACTTTGAATGCGTTCTTACATCATTGTAGTAATTTCATATGATTTCTGCTGATATGAAAGGCCAATGTATTTCTTTTAGGAAAAAGGCAGATCTGTACGACTCATTACTATCTCTTTTTCCCCACAAGCACATCAAAAATAGAGACATTCTAGGAAATAGTCTGAGGCACTCAAGAAAATGTATTCTACCTTCTGCAACCAGACAAAGACCCAATCCAAGAATCTATAGGTCTTACCTGCCCCTGATGAACTTGATCAAGAGTAACCCAACAGAAGTTGAAGTGGACCACAGCACCAACAGAGGAAAAGAGAGCAGGTACCTGAGCATCCTGATGTAACATTCTGACTCATTAATGGGTCACACTTGCCTTGAGCTCCTGCCCTCTGTCTGGAGGCAATGGAATGACTCTCCCTGGCACTGTTTTCCTCTGACAGGTCTGTGATAGCTCTGCATATGCAGACTCACATAATTTCTTTAGCACATATTGTTTCAAAATAAGGAAGACCCACTATAAACAACATGCTAAAAATTAATTGTAACAATGTAAATTGGAAAGTCAGCAGTATCCTGTAAAATTCTCCAGTCTATGGCAATTGTGATAAGCATATGGAGAACACGCATTTCACATGAAAAATTAAACATAACTAGAAAAATACAAGAAAATTTAAGGTGATTTCTTTTAAATAACCCTTTTTTTTTTTTTTCCAGTTATTTGCCTGGTAAGTAAACTCAAAGCGTATTTGAGATGATGCTGTAAATGTGTCTAGTGGGAATTGGGCCATATGCTTCAGTGGGACAATAATTAAAACATTTACAGTGAGCTTGATTATGAGAGATGTCTGCATATAGCTTTCCTTAAACAATTTCCTTGGTCCTGAGCTCAGGCAGTAGCCACAAGACCTAAGCAAAGTTCAGAAAAGTAGCAACACCTATGTGGCACCACAGAGCAACACCTAAAGGCATGGGGACTTGACCTAGAAAAGAAAAATGTCAAAAAAGTATAATGAAAGAGCAACTAGAAAAAAAACCTAATATATTCAAATGGATATGCTCAGACATTTTACTTCCTTTCCTTATGTTTCAAGAAAATTCAGATTTAAATGAGTGAAAGATTTTATTCAACATTATATTTTCCTGCAAGACACTACATGATAATCAGGAAAACAGCAAGTGCACAAATCAAAAATAAAATAATCCTATTTCCTTCAATGGAGTCATGATATAATTAATGTAAAAACAGAGGTAGATAAGATTCTGTAAAGAAGTACCTACAGACCTGCATTCCATTTCCTTGGAAGAAAATGATCTGGAAACAAGAGCAGCAGCATTAAAATCTTATGTCAAAAACTGAACATGGAACTCGTCAGGTGCTAAGAACTCAGAAGCATCCTGCAGAATTTTCCACTCTGTGGTACATGAGGTACGAAGGAGGGGTGGTAGTGTGCTCATTTCATATAAATACTATGCACAACTCTTAACAGCAAATGTTATAATACTGAATGAAATCCTGAATGCATAATAACATTGAAGAGGATTTCTAGATTTATTTTTTAAAGCTTGTTTATACTGTTCCAGAATTTTTAGAGACAGTTTTGATGAATTCAGCCAAACTGGCAAACCAAGACAAGAGCATCCACTGTTCCACTCTGATAATTATGACCAAATATTTTTAGTGGTGACAAACATAGGTGATTTCATATATTTATAATATTGTTTCTTTTTCCTTCCAGTTGCTTAAACTACAAGCTTCACAGGGGTATGCCAGTCCACTTTAATATATGCTTGGATTGTATTTACCGCAGTGGATCTTTCCCATTTTATTGTGCTGCACTTCTGAAATATATGGCTGGTATTTCTGTCACGGGGACTCATTTGAACATAAAGCTGTGTCATATCTTCCTGAGTCTCCTATTTCAGAATACCAATGTAATTTATTTCTCTCAAGAGTTGGGAAAAACTCTAACAATAATTATGCTTTTGGAAATTCCTCTCTAGTCACGAATTATCTCCTAGTAAGTGCAGTTACAAGCACATAAAATAAATACTTCATTGAAATGTAATGTAGTTTCGTATTTATGAATTGACTTGCCTGCATAGCTGCCACTCATGTTAAAACAGTTCAATTCTATGTAATGTTCTTCACCTATGACAAATCCTTACTTGCTACTAAGGACACATGAGCATGAAAATTCATTGCATTTATAATACTTAGGAAAAATTAAAGAGTTTGAAGAGGATTTGATTTAGGGGTGGAAGATGGAAATTCCAAACTCTAATTCAAAGTATCCTAATGAATTTTTTTTTTTTGAAGAAGAAGAATTAGACAAATCATATCTAGAAAGAGAAAGTAATTTAGCAAATGTATAAATCGCAGTTTATAACAATGGTCACAGTTAGTACTGTAACTTAGTGATTCCAACTCAATACTTTTTCAAAACTCTTTGGCTCATTGTAAGACACATTTATATCTGATATGTATACCTCATAGACAGAGGAGATTTTGTTATCTACTCAAAACAAAAAAAATTGCCTCTAATGTTTGTAGTCTGACATTGTCCTTCATACTTATATTTCATTTTCACCCTCTTGACAAAAAGACAGACCCATTCCCATAGTGGGCTTGCATAAAACCTCCTTATTCCTCTTTCTTAAAGGCAGTGATTGTCTCTAACCCTGTGGCTCCTGAATCAGTATTATCCAAAATGACACAGGGGCTCATCTTCTCACATGCATGTACAGTCACAAGACAATACTCAGCAGTTACACCAAAGAGTTACACAAAATTCCCTTACATTATTCTTTGTCACATGATCATTATCATCAAAATCCAAAGTGGAAAGAAGAAAAAAAAATTCCTTTAGCTGTGCAGTTTGTGTTTATTTCATTTGCAAGTTATTTTACTTAAAAAAATTACAAAAGATACCTTAAACTTTGTTTGTTTAATCTTGCACACTCTATAAAGAAGCTTCTAATAACATAGAGTGAAATGTGAGAGTTTGACAGATACCAGTAGATTAAACTTAATGTTTCCTTAGTGAATTTTTGCTTATGAGAGAGATGTGGATTTAGAAGAAATCTCATTTTATACCTTCAAGGAAAAAACCTTAAAGACACAACTGAGATTTCCGTTGCAAATCTTTTGCCTAAACCCAGACCAAATTCTACTGCATATGGTCAAAAAATCTATTACTAATAAGTGAAGCACAGTGAAAGGTTTGCCTGGAATGAACAAATTAATGGAGGATCTAATTAGGCAGCAATTTCCTGCAGATTTCTTCCCTCATGAGTTGAAACATTTTTGTGACTGGGACGGAACGGGAACATTCAGTTAGCATGATCCAATCCTGTCCTCTATGTTTATTAAACACATGCATCAGGATTGTGCTCACACATTTATTTCCCATATATATTTCCTCAAATACACAGAGGAATAAACACAAAATGCTTATAGCAAGTTGCATATTCAAACAGCTGGTCTGGTGGAGTATTGCCCTTGGTTCACAGCTTAACCCTGTCTGTGATAAGCAATGTTTGCTACAGGCTGAATCACCAGTCACAGGAGTTTTCAGAAGTAGTGTAATCTTGAACAGTCAAACTATTTACTTTTCTTTTAGAAAGTCAGCAACTCTTTTCAAAACTGGTCTTCTACCCTAACAAAAAGACATTAGGGAAAGGATTGACACTTAAAATTTGATATAGATCTGTTACTGTAGGGCTTTCTGTCTTTCTACTCGAACCTCTCCAAGAATATTTGCATTCACTTAATCACAGTTATCCGCAGCAGTTCAGAGTTTTCATGCCTTTATGTAAAATGCATCTTTTCCTGATCAACAGCTAAAACAGATCGGTCTGTCAACACATAAACTGTCTTAAAAAGTCATTGGATCAAAGCCTCCACTAATAAATATTTAATTGGGCAGTACTTTACTACATGTGTCATTAAATTACATGTAGGTGAGAGGCAGGAACTGTTGTTTTCTAGACCATTCTCCTCCTTACAATGGGGAAAACCTTCCATCATCTGTAATCCATGTTATATTTTCTGTCTTCTGCATGATGTAATCTGTCAAAGTCACTCACTTTTTTTTCAAAGAGTAGCATATTCTCAAAGTTAAACCCAAGACATTTTTATATAATGTGAAAATATTTCAAGGCATATTTTCCTCCTTTTCAATATATTAAATCTTTCAAGACACTAGTTAATAAGAAAAGTTATAATTATGGATTTCTCAAAGGGTTCACTAGAATTCAAAAATATTTTTAAAAATGGATATACGAGGAGGGAACAGTAGGGATAGCATGTCACAAATACACTTTTTAAAGACTGGTAGCAAAACTCAATGTCTGTCTGCAAGACTTCATTCTTTGTACAATTATTGTTTTGTCTCTTGTTTGCATAGCATTTTGTTATGTTAAATTAACTAGTCAATGCGAAAACAAAACAAAACAAAACAAAACAAAAAACCCAAAAAAAAACCCACAAAAAAAAATGACCTGGCAGAAGAGGTCTTGTAATGGAGTGATTATTAATACTTGCAGAACTGGAAAGGCAATGCTTGAGTCTACAGAACTTCTGAAAGGACCGCTATAAACAAAACCCAGCTCAACCTTGCCTGTTGCTCTGTTTGGAATACAAGGTCTCCTCCTGACAGACACCATCACAAATACCTATTATCTGACACTATGATGCACATTTCATCGAAAATAATGTTTAGCATGTGTGTTCACTGTCTCTCATATCTCATCTGCTAAGACTATCCCCAAGAGCAAACATTAATCAGTTTTACTTCTTTCTCTCCACCTGGTTCTAATAGCCTGGTAGGAGATGATGTCATAACTCAAATCTATCTGTTCAGTGTTCCTTGCACCAGCACAACATATTTTTCATATTAAACCAAGTCATGTTCTTTTACCTCAGAAGCAACTCTACAAGAATTGGCTAATGATATTGTTGGTTGAAGGAAGAGGTATACACATTTTTATATATATATATAATGTATATGTCTTTAATCTTGGGTGCTTTAGGAAGATGACAAATATGTGAACTTAGCAATTTCTGCTAAATAAAATGTACTAAAATGCTTTACACACAATTCAGTTATGTATTAAAACTTCCTTAAATTCAGCTAAAATGTAAACCTTGTAGTTTCTAAAAAATCTCAAAATAACACCCTATAAAATCTTTAAATCCAGTGCCCTATCTCAAAATCTCAAGGCACCACACTGGTATTACACTTTAGGCACCTCATGATGCTGTTTCATGCTTTTACCAAGGCAGTTTCCAGTAGCTGTTTCCTCTCCTTGCCAGCACGTGTATCACCATTTCAGGTGCTGCTCTTTCCTGTACTTATGCCTGGAGGACATAGTTGAACATTTGAAGAGAGGCAGAGACCAATGCCACTGCCAACAAGAAATTAATGGAATCTGACCAGGCTAATCCTGCTGATAAGAGCAGACAGATTTCCCATTTTCTTCAATGGAACTGTGGATATCTATGCTTTGTCTAGTATTTGCATTCACTATACTTGTAACCATAGCTGTACATGCTGTAAACCTAAGGATATGTGAAGAGATGTTTACTCAGAGACACAAAACCTTTTTTGCATGAACATCTTACATGCTAGTTTGCAGATTTAAGCGTTTTACTCAGTACTCACAGGGAAATTTTAAAATAACTTTTATTCTAATACTGTGTAAACAAGTTCCACTGAAAAAATAATTAAGTTGCACCAAAATAAAACTGACATGAAAGATTAACGAAAAGCCAGTAATTCCTAATGTATTTTTCCATTTTCCTCCTTCATCTTTTGCATCTACCTCATTCCTGACAGTCTGCTGTTCAACATAATACACGTCCGTCCTTATTCCTACCTTTTTTAAGTCAGTAATTTTAGGACAGGTATAGAAGAATCCGTGCCTTAATTTTAGATTGTGTACTTCTCTGAAAAAAAATCTGTTTGGGATGAAATGGAGAAGGATCTAAAGAAGGTAATAAAGGCAATGAAAAAAAATCATAGCTAGTTTCTGCATCACAACATCTACATTATGTAAAATAATTCTTTTCCCTTTTTAAATAGCCTTTTAGTCAGCTGAAAATGACATAACTAGCTTTGTTTTGCCCAATAGAATAATTTTCAGCTCTACTATTTTAATGCTGAGCATGTCTACAAAAACAAGCAAAAAAAAGCACTAAGGTTTTTAAATACCGTGTGCAACCTAAACAGGAAGAGTTCAGATGACTACATCATTCTACAGCCAGATTCTTCTCTGTGATGATACATCCAAACATTTGAAGGGAAAATGAGTAATTCCCTTATTTATCCTTTTAAAATGTATGTGTAACAATATGTCTTTCATTTCACATTTTTCAGCTATCTTTAAAGAAAACCCTTACAAGTTTATCTCAGTATGCTAGAACTACTTTCCTCAGAACAGTGTTTTAGCTACAGTCTTCAGTTATTAGTGATCATAATGACAGGTCACAGATTCATAACCTTTCTGCTCAAAACTAAAAAAGACAGAATGAAATATTTTATGTACTTTCCTGTGACTTACAAGAGTGATATGGAAAAGTAATATCAAGTTCATATATTAATATTTACCCATACATCACTCCTGGGACCACAACATTTCAGCTTTAGGCAACATATCATAGTAAGAAAATTAATACTGTATTCCATCTATTTTATGATCACTTTACATAGATCTTGTCAGATAATCAGGATGATTATTTTAATTTACACTGAATATGCAAAAAGATCTGGCTACAATTACATTTGAAGTGTTTGTTGTTGTAATTAAAGCAGGATGAAAACCACAACAAATTTAATTTACTTATTTCCTCAAACTTAAAAATCAGTGGGCCATATTCTGCATTTTTCCTTCTACACCAAATAGGTCAAAGAACTTAGTAAGTGCTCCTTCCAATATACAAACCTGGTTTCCATCCCCTCTTTTCTTTGGGATTTAGGGAAGGAAATAGAGGATAAGAATGAAAGATGAGTCAACCCCTTTCTTTATTTTTCCGCTCAGCTACAGTTGTGATGTATGATAGAGAATGGAGTCCTAAAGGCTTCAGCTGCTTCTTACTATTTTTCTTTAACTACCTGCCTGCCTCTGCTGAAGAAGAGCAGCACCAAAGAAAGAGCTGCTTTTCTTCCTCTAGGATTCTACTGGAAATCATGGAAGAGGCCATAATGGGAGAAACTGAGCCCCACATAGATAATTTACTACCACTGCCCATCCTCATGATTTCTGTCTTAGGGTACATTTGCACAGAAAATGGCTCCACTGAAATTAAAGGAGTTCTTAGTGGCATAAGGTAGTAAACAGAGTCATTATAAGATGATCAGTACTGAATTTCTGCCTTCCTCTTTGAATCTGTCTTCACCTGGTGAAACCACGACCTCTTGTCCCTGTTGCCCTATATTTCTCCTGAATACTCCTCACCACTTGTCTAGAAAGAAGGCAGAAATTAGATTAATCTATGTTGGCTGATTTTGCACAAAAACACATCAAGCACACTAATAATATCCATTTCACTCGCTGCACTGTGAAGATACTAATCACCCCCAAGAGAATACAAACACTGTAAATCAACATGTCTGTTTGTGAAATAATCATTAGACCATGGCTGAAGGGAATGATTGCAGACTCTGGCCCTTTTGTCATTATTAGTGAAACTGGTATTAATTTAAAACCATTCCCCAGCAGAGTTAGCTTGCTGGGATTGCACATGAAATGCAGACTTGACCTAGAGAGAAGGTTTTGTATTTTTCTGTAGAAATGCCATGCGTGCTTCAAGCTGAAGTTGAACTTGCACCAGCAGTGTGCTGAGATAGCCCCTTTCACCACATATTGACAGGGAAAGTTCTGTGAAGAAGCTTTAGAGAGCTAGCTTGAGTGCTGAGGTATATGACTTTTACAGTGGCTAGTGTATGACTCAAAAAATCTCAAATGTATGGAAAGGGAATGAGAGAAAAAATAAACTAAAATCATTTAAAGCGAACTCTGTTCAGAAAATACATGTCATATATTTAGACAAAAAGAAAATCACAGTAAAATATAGATAGACTAGAAAAGAAAATAATATTAATTCTTATAAGCATTTAGAACCTACTTAAAGATACAAATTTATGACCACTATTAATAATTGTATTTTTCAAAGTCTGTTTTCACAGACTTTTCACCTCCTTCTAAAGTTTACATACCAAATCAGAATATTAGTGACAGATTATGACAAATATGGGGTTTAAAGTAGATTTATAAAAATATCATCTAATCCAAGTTATGTATTCATAGGTACACATGTTCATTTTTTAAAAAAATCTTATTATCTACATCTAAATGAAACAAATAATCCTACTTCATGGACTAAAACCAAACATAACATTGTTTCCTGTTTGAGGACTCATTTGTCATTTAGGACTCCTTAGTTTTGTATCTTTTTAACAAATCTGAAGCAGAAAACGACCATTGTGTTATTGATTTATCTCCACTTCGACAGAGTCCCTTAAACTTTATATAATTACTTGCATTTATTACAGTCTGTCTACCATCGATGAAGCTCTCATGGAAATGCTAAAACATCATTCTGGGCTGCTGTGTTGACAGCAGGTCGCCTCCAATTTCCACCTGTTATACTGTATTAAAATAGATAAGAGAGTATTAAATACAGTGGCAACACTACTTAGTGTAATTGCTGTGGGGATGTTATTCCATCATTACTGAGACACACCACAGTGCAGAAGATAACCCTAGGATGCAGCATATGCCAGGAAACTTGTTCTGACATGTTCTGTAATTGAAACTAAGCCTAAAAAAAACTAAAATACAAACAAAGACGTAAGTTAAGAACCCCCTGAACCATGTTTTCATAAATTGGAGCTAACATCACTTACTGGTTGAATTTTGTGGTTGGTTTCAGCCCAGAGACTGTGACTGAAAAGGGAAAAATTACTCAGAATACTGTGAAAGCATTTAAGATAGCTATAGTTCTTGAAGCTTTTTCACAAAACCCCCAATTTTTTTTTGTGTTTGTTTTTTGTGTGGTTTTTTGTTTTTGTTTTTTGTTTTGTTTTGTTTAGTTTTTAAACTCTATTAGGCTCCCTAAAATAAAACCCATATTATTTACACAGGGTCATTTCTAGTGTTTCATATAAATTCCTTTATACAAAACGAAGTTATGAAATGTACATAAATACTTATACATACATACACAATAAATATCTAAACATCAAATTGTGCTCATGGTTAAAGCAATACAAACCCTGACTAACTGAAAAACACCCAAGGTTATTGAGTTAAATAATATGGAAAAGTTGAAAAAAGAAAAATCAGGCAACCATATTAGAAGGACCATCTATTTGTGGGGTAAAAAACAGAGACTTAATGGCCACAAAAGTAATACCTACCGTTTTCTTGACTAAATAAAGGGATGTATTACCTATATTATGAAGGTCCACATTTCAAAATACAAATGTAAAAAAGCTAAGTAGACATAATCTAGTAAACCGAAAGCTTGAGTCACGACCAGAAGAAAAAAAAGCCCTTCACTTAATGTAATGTCCTTCTTTTTCCACTCAAGCAGAAATTAAAGAAAAAAAAAAAAAAAAAAGGAGGGAAAAGAAAAAATAAAGAAAATAAAGACACTAGATTTGGACATACATTTCCTCTCGAGTTTTTCCTCCAGCCCTTTCTTAAATCAGGGTTTTGGTAAGCAATTTAAGCAGAAGAATGTGATTTATCATCCCAAGGATGTCCTCTTTCCCTTGGGATCTGATATATAGACAGAAACCTACTCTTAATCTCTCTACAGACAGAAGACTGGAAGATACTTGGTGTGATGATAAAGCATAAAGAACAAAAAGAAAAACAACTTTGTGAGAGAAGTCAGTGTGATAACAAGCCCACTCATCAAAGGAACCAAATCGCTGAGCAGAATTTAAAACCAGCCAGTGGGACACAGAACACAGGCAATGGATTTGTCCTCTGACAAAATAATCAGAGCGCCTCACCTTTTTTTTTTTTTTTTTTTTCTAAAAATGCAGGATTTCACTGTGCTTCTCAGTGCAATCAATCCCAGATGTGTGTTTCCCCCCCAGCCCCTATTTTGCACGCATAGTGCTGTCTGGTAGAGAAATACTGTTATATTCAAGACCCACATGTACATCAGGATATTTCTTTTCTGCAGCTTTTGGAAACACTTAGAAGGGTAATTTCACTTTTTGCTGGTTCTTGTTACTCCTTTCAGCATTTAAAAATGATTAATAAACAGAATATCTTTGTAGTGTTTTTTCCACACCATAACTAATCTAAATGGATAATCTGACTGTACAGGAAAATAGAAGGTGCCGAGTGCTGCTTCACTTTTCTAAAGCGCATCTGACCTACCACTCAAATCACACATGAAAAAGGAAGAGGAATGTTTAGTGATTAACAATTGGAGCATTTGGAGCCATGCATGTCATTTAAGTATGTCATGTTCATAGTTTTCCTCAGTATCATACCAGAAGTTAGACAAGAGATCATTTTCTGGTAGCTGCAATTGATTAAATAAAAGTCTATTACATGCCTACTTAATGACATGCATAATGCAAGATATTTTAAGCATTTCCTATTGTCTACTCAAATCAGTTATCTCCATGTCATTTAACAGAATCGGAAGACTCTAAGACATAATCATATGTGATATTTAGGAAAACTTAACTTACAACTCTGTTTATAGTAAATTGCCCACATATTTTTGGCTCTGCCTTTAGTTTTAAACTATTTTTTCAAAGCCAAAAAAAATGCAAACATGAAGATAAACTACTAAAATTATCAAAGGGTTTTCAGGGAGAAAGTGCTACAATCTACAAAATTTCAGTAGTGAATGGAACACACCATCATTGGAAGAGATAACAGGGAAAGGAATGGTTTTCATAAAGAAGTTCTACATATAAAATATGCTTAAGAAATCAAAGTAATTAATTACAAAGAAGTACTCAGGATTCAAATTCACACACAGAGAAAAGAAAATTATGTTCTGTGATAAATCAATAACAGTAGGAAAAAATGAAGTTGAATTTTTAACCAAAAGTTGAGCAGACTTTGTAGATTAAATTTTGCATTTTGATATGTTTATCCTCTGACAATAATACACCCAAAAAAGTTTTCATAGACTATTGCAAAGAGCACAATTACTTAACATCGTGATTTTCAGAAGTGGGGTATATATCAGCTTTTTTCCTTAGTTATTTACTAATAGTGTAGTAATATTCTCACCTAGCACTACAACAGATTAAATTAAAATTAGATTCTGTATTCACAGCTAACAGTGTCTGCAAATACTCTTTTCTTTTCTGTGTATTAACCATTCACTTTGTCTCCTTACTACATCAGTGTGTAGCTATTACAATTTGGAAATACCTTTTACAAATTTTTGTTGCATATATTTATCAATGTTTCAAAAGGCCGCCTTAGAAGTTATGCTTGCTCACTCTTTTCACAGCCATACATTATTTATGAAATGTCTGTATAACGATAGATTATTTATACTCTGATATTTATGGCACATCCTGATCTGAAAGTCTGTATGAAATTGCTCAAGAAACAGCACAAACTGCAGCACATAACATGGAAATCCATTATTAAATATGGATGGAAAACAAGACTTATAGTATTGGGTTTTTTTTTAAAAGGTGTTTTCTCCTATTGTCTTGCCTGCTTTAAGGTTCATCAGTCATCAGCTATTATGTTTTTTGGCTGCAAATAGGCATAGGAATTTTTAAAATATTTCAGTCTGAACAGTAAGCTATTGTTGAGCTACAGTGTCTTGTAAATACTTTTCCTTCCTCCAAGGGTTTAAAGGTTAAGATTTAAATAAGTGTGAACTTCTGGAATTTATCCCCATGAAACAATTATTTACTTTACAATTCAGAAGATGTTTTTCTTGCTAAGATTACATATGACCTTGTTTTTATATGTTTCAAAGACTATTTTTGGTGAAATTTTAAAAAATATATTAAGATGAAGTGCCACCACTCCCATGATTTATACACAAACAGTTAAGGAGTAGGCCTGGAAAAATTAATATTGCACAAAAAAGGAGAAGAAACTTAACCCTGGCCCATGACAAGTTGGGAGTGAGCAGGGTTGAGTACACTTCTTTATCAGCCAGTAAATTACGTTCTTCCTAAAGAACAGTAGTGGATGTGATAACTGAACAACAGCTGGAGTGACAGCCAGTTGTCAGCTTTCCAGACAGCTGGAAAGGGTGAGGACCATAGAGGAGGTCATTTGTGACCATGCTCTTCACTGCCCATCTACACCCAGTCTCTATGGGAAAGCAAAAAAGATACTATAAAAATGTAAAAATACCCTGGATAGTATGAAATAGATGTAAAACAAAACAACCCAAACCAAAACAAGAGACTTGCAGAAGTCAAGGAAAGGAAGAAAATGGAATTTCCAGGAACAGTCATTCTGATAGGTTCATGATAGTAGGATTTCTCTACAATGAGTCTCTGAAAGTGTAACATATATGCATTTTCAGCTTAAGACTCAACAGTCTTTAGCAAATAGAAGCCCTGGTCTTCCAGCTATTAATTTCCCTGATCTGTCCCATTTATGTGTCACTCTGACTCCTGGAAAGTGGGTGTGGAACATTCACACACAGAAAGGAAGAAAATTGAAGTACCACAACTTTAAAATGGCAATGAAGTACCTAGAAGAAAAAAAAAAAAAAAAAAAAAAAAAAAACCCAAAAAAAAAAAAAAAAAANAAAAAACAAAACACCTTTATAATTTGTTTCTTATAATGATGTTTTTCAAAAAATTCATTGCATTAGGAAAGAATGGATAATTCCAGTTGAAAAAAATGTACAAGGAAACAAAAAAAAAAAGAGTATAAGAGGCAAAAAA
Organism: Sinosuthora webbiana; assembly: GCA_013397395.1. Classification (NCBI taxonomy): domain Eukaryota; kingdom Metazoa; phylum Chordata; class Aves; order Passeriformes; family Sylviidae; genus Sinosuthora; species Sinosuthora webbiana. The sequence continues at coordinate 2,432,899 of VXBN01005298.1, read as the reverse complement.
TGCTAAGGAGTAATAGCAACATTATATATTAACTTTGAAAAGAATGTGGAAATAAACCCTTTTCTACAACATGTTTCTGTTTCAATTAATTTGGCAATGATATCTGGAGAATGTGAAACTACACAGATACCATATATCTTCTCAAAATAATACTGGCATCATAACTGAGAAACCCAAAGTTTCAGTTAAGCTGTAGTTAAACAAACAATATTATATCATCTGTATTGTTCTCTGGGTGACATATCACAACAGCAGCTGGAACTTAGCACAACCTTACTGCTCTTCCAAACAGGGGTAGGACATTGATGGCATTTGCCACTCACCCCAAAGGAGGTTTAGGTTGGACCAAAGTAAAAATAATTTTCTTAAGTTTAATTTATATCACTTTTTTGAAAAAACATTCATTCAGAGCAGTAACCAAAAGATAAAATAATAGCAGTGTTAATGGATTTGGGAAATGAATAATTTCTTAGTAATTAAGGAATGATAGCCAGTATTTGCAGATCATCGCACATCTTCAAAATGTTTCAAAAGCATTAAATATTCTTCAGAGCTCCCTCACAAGTTACATGTACTTGATGTCTCATTTCAAGGATGGAAGAAAATTAAGGGAATTCTGTTATCTACTCAGCCTTGTAACTGCCTCAAGTGCCAGAATGAAGGTATAACTTAAATCATCCAAAATGCTACCTTTCTACTCAACCCTAGAACAATCAGATATCTTAATTTTGATTTGCCCTCATACTCCACTCATTCTTCCTACCTGGAAAGAATTTAATTTCCTATATTTTTGTGCGATACACACCCATGGACTTACTTCTGAAGGAGCAAGATAAAAAGCATGACAGTGGGACATCCAGAAGTAGTGGACAAAGCCTTTACTGAGGGACAGACCACCAATGCAACACGTGGATTATCACCTTCAGAGAGCAGCAGAAATGCAGCCTACTGTGCATATCACTGTGGTCTCACTGGATATGGCATGTTGCTACAGGACATCATGCATGGTGTCAGTGATGCTTCCTGTCATTCCAGACTAGAAATGAACCAGGTCTCCATGCCCACTCCACCCGTCTCGCAGATTGCATGGAATCGTGTCACTTTGGTTGGTGCAATGCATCCAGCAAATGTGAAACACTCCACAGATACCAGCATCACAGATACCACAGATACAGGGATCACACATACAGGTTTTATCTAAATTAAAGGACACATAGGAGACCTATTAGAATCATAGAATCATTAGGGTTCAAAAGGACCTTAAAGTTCCAACCCCACTGTTATGAACTATTCAGACCACACCTGATTTTTAATGCAAACTCATTAACAAGAGGCAATGATGTATGTTAGTTTGAATTAAAGTAATATTAATGTTGGAAAGCACAAACATCGAATACTTCCTATAAACCTGCTGCCTGTGTATTTTCCCATTATGCAATGAAACACCTTGCACAGCTGCAAGCATTATCAAGAGAGATGAGGATAACATTCCCACAGAAAATATTTTATCTGAGAAAAATCTGATCTGTGGAGTGACATTTACAGCCCTTTTTCCTTTTTGAAGTCTGGGGTTGTGAGTTCCTGAGGGGCAGTGAAGGAGAGCGCACAGCGGCAAGCAGTCAGTATTTCCAGCCTGAGAGGGCTTACTCTGAAAAGGCTTATGGTTTGGTGGGTGCACAGAGCTCCTTCTCTTTACTGGGAAAGAGGGGGTTTTGCTGATTATTACTATGTGAAACATTGTATAGGACTGCTCTGTTCCACAGTAATGTCCCAAAGGCCTACAGGATTATGAACTAACATGACGTAAGTGGCAAACAACAGCCCAGTCGCTCTTGGGCCCACCTGTGTTTCCTTGTAACCTGGAGTGGGCAGCTTCTCATGTTCATCTGTTTCTATAGCTACTCCATTTACCTCTGCACTGAAAGCCAAGGGTAATACAGTGGTTTTAATTTGCAATTTAGCTTCATTAGAAACAGAATCAAATTCAGACCTAGAGTAAAATCAGAGCAACCCTCTGAAACAGCATTCCCAGTTTTAATGTGGCACACAGCTTTCAATACATTGCTCTGCAGATGTAAACTACTATTGATGATAAACACAACCAGCAGACTTAAGTTCAAATATCACACTAACTTGGTTTTTCTGGAAGAAATTTTATCTCTGAACTGGTTTTGAATTTGAACACTGCAGCAATTAGAACTTGCTGTAGTATATACATACAAATATATTTTTAATTCATTTATTTAAAATAATCAATATTCTTCAATGATTGAACTTCATAACTGTGGCCTGTATGGCCATTTAAACACAGGGAAAAAAGACCACTAGTGGTCCCTTTTGTCTTGTCAAATTTCAGGCATTTATTCTTTATTTCTGTACTCTAATCAATGGAGAGAAGGACACTTTTCAGATGGTGAAAACACCATCTGGACCCGCCTGTCCCTTTCCTATGTCTGGCAATCCATTTAGCAACTGTGTTCCTAATAAAGACACTGAAACATTTGGTCTTCCAGAAGTTTCAAATTTTAGTCTAAAATTGACTTCATTCCTTAGACTTATCTGAAAATTGTATTTCCAAGAATGATGTCACTTTAAAAAATAATGCACTGCAAGTTATATATAACATGCTGACTCATCAGAGATGGATGATTATGTATAAAATAATTTTGTATCTGTATTTTGAGATCTGTCAGGGGGACTTGTTCCTTATTACACCATTTCTACATGTGGAAGTATGAATGCAGGCTGAAGCAACCAAACTCTCCTATTTTTCATTGTTAAGGATAAAGCTCTGGCATTTTACAATCATTAATTCTGAAGGAATATTTAAAAGTATTTCTGTTCTGCTGATTTTTGTGTTATAAATGCATAACTTCATAACTCTTCCTAACAGTGGATAAAACTATCTTGAAATACTTAATGGCATAAAATCTTATAAATCAATGGTTCAGTTTATATGGAAACTGCTTCAAAATAATTTTTACCATTGCATAGAACAACAGAGAACATAGTAAGTACATGATGTTCAGACACTGCATGCCAGATAATGTTATTATTTTAGAAGAAATTGTTTTCATGGGGAAAACTACAAAAGACTGCATGAAAGATTATGAGTATCTTGCAATGTGTGATTCATTGGTCATTACATTAGTGATTATTTTAGTATTTTAAAAACCCAAACACACAGCAACCAGACTTTAATTCTAATAACAAAACCAGCTAAGTTCATACTCCTCAAGTACATTTTCAGGCAAAATCAAAGCTATATTCAGCAATATTAAAGACATTAAATAACGGAATATATACTCAAATAATGGTTTAATTATCAGAAAATACATTATGTGCATATTAAGACTGCTACTGACATCACACATATCTAAAATAATATTCTTCATACCCAGATGGGTTAAATTTATGGCTATAAATTTGGATCTTTTCTCAAGTGTCAGAACTATCTCCAGCTGCTTCATTTTGTGTGCTAATATACGATTCAGCTGAAACAGTGTAAAAAATGAATGTTGTTAGAAAACTCATTTAAGTGTCATTTATTTCTAAATTGTTTCAAGGAAATAAATTATTCCACTTAGCCAGTAATTTCTATTGATGAAATTAGCTCAAGTCTGTCTGCATGGAAAAAAAATGCAAGACAAAAAACTAGGTGGCTCTGCTTTTGACCACTCTTTCACTTTCTGCATCAGTTCTCTTAGAGGTGTGATTCTCAGGGTGTTATGCAAGATCTTTCCATAAAAGCAGAAAAAGGCAACCCTCAAATATAATTGGTTTCACTATTTCCAGATGTGAGAGATTTGAGAGGAGCTATTACAAGACTCTTATAAGTTTTATGCAGTTATGAAGGGGAGTTATACAGTCTATTTTAGACCTCTAATTAGAGTGCATCCAAGAAGCACTAAAGATTAGGAATGCAAGATTCCCTCTGCAGACAAAAGAAAGAAAAGCACTTTCCTGCACTCCATTCTGCAAATAACTTGAATCAGTTAAGGAAAGAAAAATAGTGCCACATTCACCATACTTTTCAGAGGTGTTCAGTGCTAAATAAAACTCATGTCTAAAATAGGAAGGACAAATAGCATATATTACTATCTTCTGAGCATTTCAACTGATTTATTTTCTCCCTCACAGCAATAGACCTAGAATTAATGTATCACATTTATTTTAGGTTACTGAAGCCAAAAAAGCCTTAAATTGGAAAGCTTCAACACAGAATTGGTTAGGTTCAGAGTGTTATAAAGGGCGATGTTTGAACTGCTATGGATTGCCCATGCTTGCTGAATCTCTCAAGAAAGTTTTAATGTTCTGCTGCTTTTTGTAATAAAGCAAACAGGATATAAGTGCCTCTGTTTCCCATGCACCTCAGATTCCTCTCCCCATCTCCTTTTTTTCTCAACATTAAATCCTTTGCCTATTTTCAGCAATATTTATCAGGGAAGAAGAGATACAATAAGCTTTATAAAACATCCAGGAGAGAAATTACTTGTGACTCATTTCCACAAAATTTCAGTGTCAGTTTGACTGTATCGGATTACAGAATATTCATACAGCAGCTAAACTGCAAGGGTAAACAAGGATTCTTTGGAACACAGAATAATTTTTTTTACCCCTTTCATATACTTGCAAGAGCTGAAGAGATTTTATCTGATACTTTAACAAATATTAAATGTTAGAATTTCAGCCCTTTGTGAAATTAGGAAACAAAAATTGTTGATTAGAAAACAAAGAGAAAAGGATTACCAAAGAAATTTGCTAGATGTCCATTTGAATTGGTACCATGTTCACTGCATATTAAAGGTGACCAGTCCAGGGCTAGGGTCTAAAGGTTTTAATTTCTCATCACTGATTTTATCTTTCAGTTATAGAGAACAATTTGGGCTTGTGCTGTTGTGCGTATGGAACCTATGTATTATTTATGGAAATAAAAACTCCCAGGAGTTTTACAGTTAATCTGGTGAACTGAGGAAGCAACTGAATGTCCCCACACTTCAAGGATAACTCTCTCATACTTGGCAAAAAAAAAATTTCCATCTGATCTGAGCTGGTTCAAGAACTGTCTTGGGAGAAAGTCAGGTTGGGTCACTGGTATTCAGTTGGAATGGAAGGATACGACATTGAAGAAACAGATAAATGCATTTGGTTGAAGTGCCAGGAAGTTCTGGTCTTGATGGTTTAGAAAGCAGGAAAACACACCATGACACTTTAGAGATTCATAGTTCTATTTTTACTTTCAGTAGTTTGAAAGCAAAATCAGCTGTCCCTCAGAAAATGGAGTTAAATATCAGTAGAAGCCACTCTGTTTTTGATGTTTCCTAATATTGCAATCCTGAAGTTCTGACATAAAAATATGTCAATGTGATAAAATACATAAATTTATTATTGCCACATTTTCACAGATGTAAGTTAGTTTGAGTTACTCTTTTAGTTTTGGACTTTTTTTTCTTTTTAAACATTTATGCAATTTGCTTTATGATTTTGGTCTGAAAGCTATGTGAAAGCTGTGCCATTAGAACAATTTTTGGAAAGTAGAGTACATTTTTAGAGGAACATTTTTTCTTCCTGGACATTTAAAACCACATTTATATGAAAAGTTTTTGTCTTGCTGACTGAGCATTAATGTTCTGAAAGATATGCATTGCAAGTAAAGATAGAATTGCTCTTTATAGACATGCTGTTTCATCATAGTGTAGGTTGTCACAAATCCTGTGTCGTGAAAAATCCTTTTCATTTCTTCCAAGTCTGTGATTGAGAACATTACAAGATTAGAAAAAGCGAGTTATTTTCTGTTTCTAATGCAAGATGAGTTTCTGTGGCCTAGACTGTCTAGTTCCATGCTTTGTTCCTTCCTGTTTGTCATCAGTATAGTTTAAGCCAAGTTTAACATTTCCAGCTAGTCTGGTGTCAGAATATCATTTTATAAGAGTAATTTTGGAAACACAGGGTAAGGATGGAAATATGCTTCTCACGTGCAACAATCTGGTCATACAAAGTAACTATGCTGGAAGGATTAAGGGTGTGAAACCTGTCCCTTCCATAGCAAGAATGAGATAAATAAGGTGCAAGGGTGGTTTTTAGTTGTTAAAGTCAGATATCTGTAATACTCATAGTAATTGGAACTTCTGAAAATAAGATACAACCTTCACTTTTCTTACTTCTCTATTTCTCTTCTGCTGTAGCTATTATGTTCTCTAGCATTATCGTTTAACAACAGAACTACCAAGATGCTACAAGAGATTTTGTAATTATTTTGGGCATCATGACATCTCTTGAGTAACAAAATGTAAAAAGCTACTGAAAATTACTTCAAAAGCTTAAAACTTGATAAAATTTCAGGATTGATCCAAAATTTCAGATAATTAAAAACTGAAGAAATTTTCTTTTGCTTCAGAAATATGTTTTGGTTTGTTTTCTTTAATAACATCATGTGTTTGATTTTAAGGGTAAGTATAAATTCATGTAGGAACTACGGAGGATTTAACAAGAGTGCAAACATATCCCTTAGTGTGGAGCAGCAGTGCTACCAGAAAGAAATTAAATTTTTGTGGAAAATTTATTTATTTATGGCGACTTTTTAAACTTTCTTATTAATACAGAGAACGGCTCTTGACTCTTGCCTCATAATCCCATCACACAGGCCTGTGACAGACAGTGCCATAATTTAGACCCTTTCCTGTCAGGTGTCCACACTGTTTATGAAGATGCCAGCTCTGGTACTTGATTTGTTATTCAAGGACTTATCTGGAAAAGATGTTCCTGGAACAAGAGAAGTATTGGTGCCTGGCTGGAAGACATATCCAAATTTTCATCACCAGCCCCAGGATATTCTGTGTCATGTGGCCCAAGACGGCATTGTATTATGTGCCAAAGAAAACACATAAAATGAAGGTCTGTCAAAAAGGAAAGATTCAGGCTTTTTGCACAGCCAAACTGTTAGAACACTGCTGTATTTTACTGCTGCAAACTTTGCTTGCCAAGCCTGAAAAACCTATCAGGAAGCACCTGCTTTCAGGAGCAAACTGTTCTGTTACTACATTTAGTTTATTGTGCTATTCACAGACTCTCCCTGGAAGCTATGAATTAGCCATGATAAATGAACATCAAAATATTCAAGTGCTATGCAAATTGCTACAATACTCTAAGCATAAAAACAGATTAAATAAAATCACTTTTCTCACCTCAAGAATATGTCAAAATTTAATAGCTAGAAAACCAGCTACTATCAAACTAAGAAACACCATTACAAGGATTCTTTCTCATTAACTTCACTTTAGAAAAATAGTTCATTGAATAAATAGTTATGTACATCTTAATTAAATACAAAAAATCAATTTTATAGGCTTCTGAGCATCAAAAAGGTTAGAAGCCAATGCCTTCATGCTATAAATGTAAAAAACCTTCTCCTTCATGCTTGCTTCTCTTACAAAGTCATACCAGCACAAAACAGGATATGTAAAGGTGGCAGAAGATGTCTCATAACCTTTAATAGAACACCTGGAAGCATTATTTTCAATGACAGTTCATATAAACTGACATATCAACCATATCAGGCTGGGGAAAAACCTAATAATATTCTTCCAATTAATTCTAACCTCTTAGCTTTACTTGTAATTATTTCACTCAGCTCCTAAATCTCAACTTATTAAGATCCATCCATCATGGTGTGGGTCACACAGTATTTCTACTGCTGGGCTTTTTGGCTTTTTTCTTCCTTTCAGTGAGAGGACCTTGCCTATACTGAAGGCATAAAAGGGAAACTTGTTTTAAAATGAAGAATAAAGCTAAACTGCAAAACAATTACTATAATTCCACATTATTTATTTTATTTATTTGTATACATTACTTTTATTTCCCTGAACTTAGTCTGCTGCATCCCTGGAAGAGACACTCCTCATGCTTATCACCTGTGAGGATGCCAGTTGAACTATTTACCTGTACTTCACATCTGACTCACTGCTGCATAGAGTGTCTGGTTTTATTTCCACCTTTTTCTTTGAGTGATCATACCTATATAAAGTTATTGTTTCAGTAATTTGATATATTCCAGGTGAGATTGATACAATATCAGGTTACGATTATTTATGTTTAAAATGCATATCCACAAAAAAGCCAGCAGAAATTAGCAACATTACAATTATTCACCACAAAAGACACAAACAGAAGGCCTGGAGCTCCCCTGACAGTTCAAGCAATTATTCCCACGAGACATACATAAGCAGAAAAATTAATAAATGAACTATTTATCCTATTTGAAGCATGATTTCTTCTGTAATTAAAGTAGATTATCACCTGCATATATGTTCAAACATATTTGAAATACAAAGTGTTGAAATGTCCAGATAGATAATTGCTTTTCTGAAGATACTGTTGGTAACAAAAAGAAGCACATTTTTGATACATAATTATCTTATTTAATCAGGACAAAAGCAGGGGGAAAAACTGGAATTCAGATAGCTCCAACTGGATGGAGGCAGCAAAGTCTCTGCATTTCTCCAAGAGTTAGTGCTTCCACTATCTAATTTGATGATTAATACTGAGTTGTAATTGGAACCAAAATCCCAAATCCCCATCTGGAGCCTGCTGACAGAAGTATGAACACAGTTCAACACCTGCCTGTTTTATTTATGTAAGAATTATGACTGATGTGTTTAAATGCCTGCAGTAATTTCCACCTGTCCATCCTGAGGGTTGTTGATCACTGCCTCTGCTGCAGGGATCGATCAGCAGCGTGGGGAAGCATTCGGTACATTTCAAAGCAATCCCTGCTGCTCACTCAGCAATCCCATCAGTCAATCCATCTCTGCTTCCTCACAGCTGCTCCCTCCTTTTTTTGTTTCTTGGCCAAAGTTCACTTGTACACTTTACAACCCAGGACTTACCCTTACCTCTAAAAATCAATCACCACTCCAGTTCATTCTGTAAGTAAACTTTAAAAAAAAAAAAAATCAATTTGGTGTTTAAGGTTGCTTATAATCTGGGTTTTTTAAAGGTTCTGAATAAATCTTAAAGGATAAGAAACTGCTTTTTCAAAATTCAGACATCACTTATGGCTACTCACTACAGGTACAAAAAAAAAATTAATTAATAATTAACTGTAATTGCTAATGAATTTGAAGGAAAAAAAATATCACTGATTCAGAGGGGAAAATGTCAAGCTTTTATAGGTAATTGAAAATAGTTGGAGCCAAACCTGCACCGTATCAGAAGAAAATCTGGAAATATGCTTTAACCATCACAAGCTTTGGCATACCTATAAGAGTGTAAAGGATGAATTCTGTCTGTGGACTCACACTGCACTGCAGTGAGTTCACACGACTTATGTGGGTATCCAAGCCTTCCACCCCTTTCCTTAGGGAAGGTACTCAGTGTAGTACAGTGGAAGAGCATCACCTGCCAAATTCCAGGCAGGAAGTTGTCAACAGATCAATGGACAGTGTCTTGTTCTAACCACTCTCAGCTATGTGGTCTGCAAGGCAGTGTCAGCAGAGTCACTCTCCTGTTAAACTCTAAACATCTCATTTACATCAACTAAAAAAAGCCAAAACAAACCAACAGCTTTGGGTAAATAGTCTTGTAAAAATACAAAGAGGTAGTAAAGACAGTCAGGATTTCTAATGCATCCTGGTTTCTGTTTCCAATACAGAAGCAACTCTTGAGCATGACTAAGAAGATAACTTAGTCATAGTTCTGCCTCAAAGAGAGCAATTAAAACCATGTTTTAAAAATCCTAACCACTAATTTACAGTAAGACCTCGAAAGACCCCCAAAATATAGTTCATAACCACACTATTCTCTCACCTTTTTCCTCCCATGCTGTCACCCAACAATTACAGCACTGAAGCAGACACAACTTTTAGCTATATATATTCCTCTGTAAATCAGTGATCCTGTTAGTTTCCCTTAATCTTGGCAAACATGTAGCTCAAGACCTTTCATTAATATTTATTAACTATTCTTTTCTACATTGAACATTTAATTATTTAAATCCCTAACATATAATTCTATAACTACAGGTTTTATGAGGTGCATTTTTCTTCCTACTGTTCTGGAAGTGAAAAAAAGAAAATGTTAAGTCCAAATTCCAAACGTCAAGATCTTTCAATGCAATAAAGAAACAACCCAATTTAATAAATGTAGTGAATATCTTATCATCTCACAAATCTAATCCATATATTAAAGAGAAATATGTGGATTAAAATATTGTGTATTTTGATTTAAATTATTTAAAAAACACCCCAAAAAAGAAGAGGAAACAGTTTATAACTGATACACTGTGATTATTATTGAATTTTGAAGGTTTTTTAGTCTCCAAAGAGATCTTTTGATCTTCCACAAAGAAGGTTGTTTTTTCTGCAAAAATATTTTTCTCTAAAACAATATAGTCTCCCCACTGTTTTTGGTATAATTATAAATTCCTAAACTAAATTGAGAGAAATTCCTAACTGAAATGTGAGAAAAGGGAGAACTTACACAAAAACACACTCATCACTTGTCCAGTAGTTATCTGACATTTAGGAGAAAAAAAAAAAATCAAGCTATTTGTCCAAGGACAATTTTCTCATTCTAAGCATCAAATAAATTATGAAAGAACCAGCTCAGAGTTCTTTTTCATACCTTTGGAATAAGTTGCCTAGTCACATATCATAACTAGCTATTGAGTGAGATGGAAGGCAAAAAGAAAAGGCCACCAAAAAAAGCTGTAACAATGAATTTCAGGTCTATTCTGCTCAGATGAATCCTTCTTTATTTCTATGGGTTTAACAAAAGAAAAAAAAGCAAAATAATCCTAGACTTCTAGTCATCAGAAGTAAGGCCTGAGGAGAAAGTGAATTGAGTGCTGGCACACTGGAAGCTGTTTTCTCTTCAAAAGATCAACAGGGAAGACAACATATTTCTCCATAACACAATTGTCTTCAGCTGTACTAGAAATGAAATGACTGACAGCCAACATTAAGCTGTAGGGATGCTCAGACAATATTTAGTGTCAAGTTCAATGTTGAATGCCCTAGTATTTTAAGAACAACACCTGTTCCAAAGTCTTTGAATACTACTATCAGTCCTGGAAAACAGAAGGAGCTAGAAGCTCTTGGCAAGATAAAGTCCAAAAGAATAATTTTTTTTTGCTGTTAAGGAAGTCTCCTCTCCAAGACTTGAGAATGTTTTGTTTGTTTCTTCATCTTGCTGTGCCTCCCCTTCCCCCCACCCTCTTCCCTTGCCATCATTTCTTTTTTCCTTATTTCTTATTTATTTATTTTTAGATTGAGTAGGCAAGAAACATTACTCTGTGAACAGGTTGTTTCTTACCTGCTTTTTTCTTTTAGTCACTTTAACACAAGGTAAGATGACCTTGCTTGTGATAATGCAAAACTGCTGTAGCATCTGCCTTTCTTAACCTTTTCCAGGTTACAGCATATATAATACATGTACCTTGTTTTTCTTTCAAAAATTCATTTCCTCAGAATAGTACTAGGAGCAGTGAATTCTCTGTAAACCCATATCTTGCCTGATTTTTTAAATATACTCATGTACATCTATTTGCTTAAACTTTTACGTGTACTTGAGGCAGTGTTTTTGTGGTATTTGTATTCCTTATTGCCCTGAAAAATACTCTGACCATCTTTCCTCTACATCCAAAAAGACTGGGAATGTGTATGAAATTGCTACCTGCACAAATAAAATAAAAAAATATAAAATAGAAGTTGAATGTCCAAATGTAATGATAACAAGAGAAATCTGTTTTCAGGATAAACCTATTTACTCACTGAAATGTGTAAACAGAGAAAAAAGGAGTATAAGTTTGGGAAAGGAAAAAAGGGCACATTTACAGAAACTCTCTAGTGGCAATCCAGATAATCAACTAAGGTTTAGAAACACTAAAAATTTCTTCCACTCACACAAAGTACACGTTCATTCATGTATATGTAATCTCAAATATACAGATTTGTTTTGATCACTGCACTGTGTATCAGGTTTCTACCCAAAAACAATACAGAAGATCATATTCTACTGTTACTCAGGAAAAAAAAAATCCCTTATTTAATGACTATTTTAACTCTTAAATCTCAAATGCTTACCTTGAATTCAAATACAGGGTTTATTTGTGAAGCAATGATGTGTGCTATTAGTCCATCTTAATAATACTAGTCCAAGATTAGTGTGATTACGGAATTATATAGGCTCTGAATGGAAGAACTGCAGAATTTACATCCTGTCTTATATCTATCTAGCAAAAAATAAGAGAACATCACCCAAGTATTTAAATACATCAGTATTTTCACTAACAATAACATGGATTCTGAATAAAACATACAGTAATGACCATTTGTCATGATTTTAGAGTGGTTGCACATTAAAAATAATGCCTGAACACATTTTTGTTTGCTTGAATCAGATCCTTAGGACCAGAACTCAAAAATTAAGAAACATGGTCTTAAGATGCCTTGAATCCCTTCTAATTCCATCTTTCAGGTCCAATTTCAGCTCAAGTTAGAATCAGAAGTTTCCATAACTACTGAAAGCAAAGATAACCACATAAACTCACCTTAAATTATGTTCTACACCCTCAAAATTGTGCCAAAAGAAGAGGAAAAGATTTTCCAGGTAGCTGCCTAATCTAGCTACTTGGTTACTTCCAGCAAAGAGCAACAACACAACACAGGTTCCAACATCCGATTCTTGGTTTATATTAAAAATCATATTTTCCTTTTTTAGTAACGGAGCTACAGCAAGGTGCAGTGCTGGTCACATCTTTCAGAGAAAAGGAGAGAAAAGCAAGATCTGCTTTTCTGGGGGTCTGAGCTGAGAACAGACAATATTCTTTCCAGTGTTGACTACATATTTTTCAGTGAGAAATGATTATTTCACAACATCACGTTATTTATTTGTTCAAGGATATGAGTAAAAGCACTAAACAATTCTGCATTAACATAGGAGTAACAATAGAAGTATCTTTGGAAATTTCCCTCTGGCCAACTCACTTCATCTCTACAACAAAGAACTAGACCAGCTTCCCTGCTTTTATTCCTTCAGAAGAACAGTTTGACAGACCCACCGTCACTGCTTTGAAATCTTTGACTTTGATCAGTGGTTATCATAGCTTGAATCACCCTTCCGTGGTCACAGGATTTTACAGAATCTCAGAATCAACTCAGTTGGAAAAGACCTCTGAGATCATCGAGTCCAACCTATGGCTGAACACCACCATGTTTACCCCAAGTGCCATGTCCAGTCTTTCCTTACACACCTCCAGGGACAGTGAAGAATTTCTTTCTAATGTCCTACCTAAACCTCCCCTAGGACAGCTTGAGACTGTGTCCTCTCATCCTGGGATGAAGAGACTGGTTGCCTGGGAGAAGAGACCAATCTCCACCTGGCTACAACCTCCTTTCAGGCAGTGGTAGAGAGTGACAAGGTCTCCCCTGAGCCTCCTTTTCTCCATGCTAAACAACCCCAGCTCCCTCAGCTGCTCCTCATAGGACATTCTCTCCAGACCCTTCAACAGTCCTTCCTGAATTGAGGGGCCCAGAACTGGACACTGTACTCAAGGTGCAGCCTCACCAGTGCCATGGATGAGGCTATGATCACTGCCCTGGTCCTACTGGCCTCACAATTCCTGATCCAGCCCAGGATGCCAGTGGCCTTCTTGGCCACCTGGGCACACACTGGCTCGTGTTCAGCCAGCTGTCACCCAGCAGCCATAGGTACTTTTCTGCTGGGCAGCTTTCGAGACACTCTGCTCCCAGTCTGTAATTGGAGCGTATTTTGTCTTTGTGAGGTGGACCATTCTGATCCTGGAGTAAGATCAAAAGCTTCCTTCCCCTGGAAGCTCAGCTGTTGCTTCCCTCCATCTGACACTGCTGCAATTCCTTGAGCCTGTTTGAGGGAGAACCCAGGCAGCCCAGAAGCACTTTTCTGCTTTTGAAATTTCTGTGATACTATTAAGCAGCACATTGACTGGTGTAGAGAGGATAGAATTCATACTGAATGAGACAGAATTTGACAAAGTTGCAGGAAGTGTTAGTTCATTGGTTCAACTTAGCAGACATTACCAGTTTGTTTATGAGACAGAAAAGCAAGTGCTGAGGGTAGCCGGGGAAGAGTGGGGGAGGAATCTGACCCCGCAATCTGGAAAGATCACTGTATACAAAGGCTTTCAGCTCTGTACTAACTGACACGTATGCAAAAGAGACAACCTGGTTCTGCCCACAGTGCCAGCAGAAGTATGCTGACATCACATTTGGTATACTTAAATCTGTATGTTCCCATCAGGTACCTTTCAATCACACCTTAGGGGTAACTTAAACAATCAGAAAGCTGATTCCATTTTATCAGGAAGGAAAAAAAAACCAAAAAACCCAAACAGTCATGAAAATTTCTGCTTAGGTGCAAAGATCCTTTTGCACATGAACATGATTTTAATTGGAAAATATATTTGAACTTATAAGTTTTTCAGCAAATAGAGAATTAACAAATTATCACCATTGACACTGAGCAAGAAGGAATTTACTCAGCTTGATCTTCAGGTCAAATGGATAGTGCAAAATTGTCAATAAGAATGTGAAATACACACTTAATTTGAAATCTGATCACATATGACAGAGAGGAGATAATTATAGAAATTCAGCTGTCATTTCATAGTATAACCATACACAAAATTGTTGTCCTTTTTTTAAATACAAATTAATGAGGCTATTTGCTGAATCTCTGTTAACTTTGCTCCCCGAGAAAGTATCACAATTTTTCAGAAACAACCACCTAGGTGTGAATTTAAGCTATTTAAATGAATTAATAGTGAATGCAGAATATTTATATATGTGTGTATATATATATATGAAAACAATAGAACATAATTTCCTACCATGCAACTATATCTGAATGCTTTACCTAATCTAAATAGGATTAAGAAACAACAATATGCAAAATTTCCATTCAAAAGCTTAAAGTGAAATAACTCACTTCAGACATTAATTTTCATAATATTTGGTGGTGGGCTCAGTTATAGATTTATACTTGAAATATTTTCACACTTGAAAATGCTATTTTGTTCGAAAAATCCAAAAAGCAAAACAAAAATAAACCAACCAAATCCCCTAAACCATAAACCACTCATTTGAAAATACTTATGCTTGTTTTCCATATAGGCAGCAAACACATTGTTAACAGAGGGGGCAAAAAATCTTTGGATGGCTTGGTGTTTACATTTTGGATGGGGAGCAGGGATACACTGTGAGAAACCATTAACTTAAGGTGTCAGGAACACAAAAGATATTTTTGAGTTGGAAGAAGGTGTTGGTATAACAGCACATAGGCAGAGCCAAGAGCTCTGCCATGGGAATCCAGAGAGGCAAACCTTTAATGTTGCTCTTCCACATGTGCAACACAGGTAGGGGGAAATTTGCAGGAGACCTCTGCAATCTCCTGCACAGCTAATAGTAACCCCAAAATTCATCTAACTGCTTTCTTTAGCACATATTATTGGTTTTATATGTAAGAAATACTTATGTGTAACATACTGCAAAAATAAAATATCTACCGGGAGAATTCTGAGCAGCTGAAAAAGCTGCCAAGAACTTAATTTTATACATTTTTTGAGATATGCAGTATTTTATAGTGTAGTTTATACCTGCTAATTAGAGCTAAATCACTGCAATAGTATAGTTTAAAAAGTTCTGTCAATGAAATTTTGAAAATTCCGTGCAAAGCGAAGCATATTTTCTAATATTATCTGGAATCCCTTCTTGCACTTTTGCCCGGAATTAGAATTATCCCTCTTCTGGATTAAAGATGCATTGGTGGATTAGTCTATCACTGATGACAACATAATATATCCTTCCCAGAGGCTTAAACTAAAAAGAGGTCTGTTAACTACAGACTATATTAAAACAACAGAAAAAAAAAAAAAAAAAAAAAAAAAAAAAAAAAAAAAAAAAAAAAAAAAAAAAAAAAAAAAAAAAAAAAAAAGACATTGGACATGAGACAGTACTTTAACATTTAAATACCATCATATTGGAGGTCAAAGTTTGTGAAACATAACCTCAGGTTCAGTGCCTTGTATCAGTCCTACTCTTTCCACAGATTGTATCACCTGTAAACTAGTAAAACATGGGACTGATTCCTGCAAGGATTAGCCATGGGTACTACTTCTATCTTTAGCCACCTGAGAAAGCTCAGAAATACCAGCCACATAGGCAATTTAAATGAACGATAAATTGGTTTTAATTTTTCTACTTGATGGTCAGATGTGTATACACATTTTCAAAAATTGTGCTTCTTTATTTGAATTTTTTTGGCCCATTAAAGAAGTATTAGTTTTATATTTAAATGTAGCATTTCCAAAGCAACAAAGCAGATGAGCTGTTTCTGAAGTGAAATACTTTCTATTTCTGAAACTTTGTTTCAGATGACATGAAGCTGATTCATCACTTTTCTCTAGCAGTCTAAAGGAGATGTATTATCCTGTATATTAAATGACATGCCAGCAGTTTTCCATAGAATAGTATCATCCTGCAAAGTTTTTCTAGATCTAAGACCATGTAGTTCATAAAACATCTTTCTGTGTGAACATCCTGGAATATTTCACATGCTAATAATCATACAATGACAATTTCTAGAATACACCTGTTTAATATTTAAGCCAGATTCTGGAAAACTAACTAAAAAGAAATATTTCACTGACTAAAATAAATAGATAATGTACTGTACTGTCTGGTGAACTTAAACATGTAATTACATTCTTTTTCAATTATATCCCAGGAGAAAGCAGATGAGCTGTTAGCATTAAATTTCAATGTAAGATGCTGGGGTCTGTTTTTTGTTTAAGAAAAGGTCAGTCCTTCGCTTCATGAAGGTCAGTAAAATCATTGGCTTTAAAAGGTAGCTCAATTTGGGTATAGAATCCAGCTAAGAAATAAGCTTTCTTCCAGACTTGCCTGTTGGTGTCACTGAGAAGATAGGGATTAGACATTTTTGGTGTTTTATTTAATAAGAGACCTGAATTTCATCAGTTATGTTGCTTGCTAAATTGAATCGTTGAAGAACAGTGTAGAATATGTGAAGTGTTTGTGCCTACAGGTCACAGTGTGTGTGCTCCATCCTTTGAAAAGAAACCATTGTGAAGGGGGAGGGTCTGGAGCACAAAGAAGGCAAGAACTGCTTTTCTGGCAAATGGCAGTATCAGCAACAAAACTCTAAGAGCCACATGCTTCAATACACAGTAAATAATACCCACACACTTTGTAGAAATAAAAGGTTGGAGGATGGGGGGGAAAAGGACTTTGAGTTCTGTAGTCAAAGGAATTTAAAGGTACATCTAAGTAGTCTTGAGAGATTGCTTTATAGTGAAGTATCAGTTACACACAACCCTGGATCATAATTATCTGTGTATCCTCAGACTAGCAGAGCAGTTGTAATACAATTCTGTGCTTCTCTGCAATTGATCTCTGTGACTGCATCATTTTCATGACATTTTACAACTTACTGATTCAGTAATCACAGTTCAGTTGTCTTAATCACACAGTAATTGACCCATAGAGGAAATGCCAATATTCAATCAAGAAGATACTAATCCAATTAGATAGCTGTTTCTTGGCTGAAAACATTGCTAACAGCAACTCAGATCTGAGTTTGTTTATTGTCCACTATCAATGTCTAGATTTCTTAAAAGGGAATTAAAGGGAGGGCAGTCCATTTTCGCCCAAATCCGCTGTCTCCCCGCTCCTTTTATTTGCTTTGCGCAAGCCCCGTTAAAGAAACAAAAGTCGAGGTACAGGCGGGTCCTCCCCCACGGCCGGAGGGGGAGCACGCCCGCCGTGCCGGGGAAGGCAGCGCCCGGNCGGGGGCGGGTGCCGGGGGGGGCGGGGGGGGAGGAGCCGTGAGCGGCGGGGAGGGAGCGGAGCCCCAGCCGGGACCTGTCCGTGGTGCTGCCGCCGAGCCGCCAGCCCTGCCAGCGCCGCCGCCGAAGGGCCTCGGTCCCTTCCTGCCTCACCTACGCCCTGCGACAGCTGCTGTCGCTGCTGAGCCCGACTTATAGAAATCCAGCTTTTAGGAAGATTTCGTACCTCCTCAAGGCTGGGGGTACTTAAGAAAAAAAAATTTCCCCAAATCCTGTACCAAAGCCCTGCCCAGGCTCTGAGCGTGCCGTTCCCTGGCGGTCTCTCGGCTGCCCGGGGCGCGGGGGAAGCCCCAGTCCAGCGCACAACTTTCCTGCAGGGAGCTGGTCTTCAGCCCCCTCAGAACCTCCGCGCAGGGGATCGAAGACAGAGGGGACCTGGTGCCCTCCTCGCCCGCAAAGCTGTGGAGAAGCCAGGCAGGAGAGCGGGAGAGGTTGGGTGCTCCCTCGCCTCCCCCTCCTCGTTGCCCGCTTCTGGTACCAGGGAAACCCCCGAGGGGCGGAGGGGTGGGAAGAGGAAGCTCCCACCGTACGCCCAATGCCCCCCGTGCATCCCCTTCTCCGGGAGCCCGGAGCCCCAGCCCGGACTCACGTGTGCCGTCAAACCGGGTGGCGATGGTGTCGAGGAAGGTGTTCTGGGGTGCCAATAATCCCTTCATAACCGGCATTTTTCCAGCGCAGTGCGAGGTTCCCCATCAAAGTTTGTCTACGAGGGTGGTTCGAGAAGAAAGTGCAGAGGGCGCCCGGGGGAAGGCAGAGAGGGAGGAGGCGGAGGGATAGGGAGGAGAAGAAGGATGGGGATGCCGCCGCGCCGCCTCCGGCGCCGGGAGCCCCCCGCTCGTCAGCCGCGGCCCCGCAGAGCGCTCCCGCCCCGGGGAGCCGCGCACAGGTGCGGAGCCGTGCCCCCGGCCGGCAGCGCCCGCTCCCCCTCCCCGCACCCCTCCAAAGGCAAGGGGGAGGGGGGCGCCTGTGGAGAGCCGCCGTGAGGGAGGACGGGCTGGAGGAGAGCAGGGAGCTGGGGAAGAGCCACCTTTATCCACCTGTAGCGGAGCCGGGTGGGGCGGGGCAGCGCAGGGACCGGCGGCCCCCGGCGGCTGCGGAGCCTCCTCTGCCCCCGGCCGACTCAGACACATTTCGGCTCTAGCACCTGAGAAGGGTCCCGGGCATCTCAGCTCACGGGGACCCTGTTTTATGAGTAACAATATTGCAGGGTAAAGCACGGGCTCTTACTTTGCTGAAAGGATACACCCTTGATGGATAGCAAATGCCTCTGTAGGTGCTCATTGGAGAGTGAGACTGGGACATGGATAATACTCCACCAGTTGTGTGGCCTCAGGCATTATTTGCATGTTGAGGCTATTTGATTTATTTAAGGAATAGGCATTTTTTCTGTGCTTATTGATGCATCCTATAATATTCTTTCAACATTCTTCCCTGAAAAATTCCTGAAATATTTTTTTCTGCCAGCCAAAGAGAGACTTAATACATATCCTAGCCCAGAAAGTCTAACATGTAAGTTCAAATAAATAAATATGTAACAATAGCAATAAAGAAGCGGGATTCCACATTCAGTTGAGTACCCTGTTCAGACTGGTACCATGGCTCTTTAAATGCTGCCAGATAACTCTCCATAGTACAGTCATTTCACTTACTGTAGCAGCAATGGCAAGACTTCCCCATGTTCTTTGAGGACTAAGAGACCCTAGAGAAAAGAAGTGGGAGTACACTCCCTAATCTACAAAATCACTGCACAGAGGAAGCCTTTTGGGTTCCTATGCTATTTTACAGTACTGCTATTTGTATTTTTTTTGCTATTCCTGTTTATTTAGGATGCTCTTTTTCTCCAGATGATTAAAAGACTTTGATTCCCACTTTTTAGCATAAGCAGCACTGAGAGAGGTTATGAAAGAGAAAAAAGGGTCTTTCTTTACAACACATAATAAAATGTAAAAAAACCCCAGAACCTCAGAAAATGCTGATATACAGGGTTTCTAGCACAATATAAAGCCTACCCATGGTAACCTCACCTTGGCTCTGGAGAATGCAGCAGTATTTTGCTGAGATCATGAATCTGTCCAGATCTGTCCCGTTGCCCTTGTACTAGAAGGCTTTTAGAAACTAGTTGATATAGAGCTGATAGATCCGTTTTCAGAAGTAGCACATGAGCTGAGAGACTGCCTGTACAGTACTTTGGAAGTCTCCAAGATCACGAAGTACCATCAGTTACTTGCTACCTGATAACCTTCAAATTCCTGTCAGCCTTGTTCTTAAAGTGTATATTGAAGCACCAGCTTGTCCTTATATACAATTTTTAATACTGAATGCCAACAATTTTTAATTTTCATTAATATTGTCACACCCTCCAATTCGATATAAGCAGAGTCACAAAATTAATTTCTATTGATAGGTTTCCATTTAGTTGCTCTGTCTGGTTAGGTTTGATAGTATTTGTGAAATAAAGAAAGTTCTGTTTCAATACCTGGAAAACCCTCAAAAGCATGATCAGGTTTTCACTTCTGACAAAGAGCTCAGCAACAGATGTTGTTAAGGTAAATCCAAACTTTTGAAAGACTTGCCTATGTTGTAGCCTGTCTGCTGCAATTGTGTTTCAGTTTGCATTTTTTTCCATGGCCTACCCAAACACCATTTAAGTAGGGATACAGTGAAGGAGAAAGGAATGCATTCTTAGTTCCACTACAGGAAGTCTGAAGAAGTAAACCCATATATACATTAAAGCATATGAATGTATTTCTCAGTTTCGGTCATTACAAAAGGGAAAAGTGACAATTTCCAGGGGAGTCAAGCTGTGATCTAATAAGTCTGCAAGCCCATAAATGACCACACCAAGTCTGAGCTGTAATCATAGTGTTTGAGGACTGTATGACATAACAGCTTCAGTAAGTTTAGAGCTTTATTAAGAGCTCATGGAAATTTCTTAATCATGAGACAAAAACGTTTTAATAAAACATTAGGACTTGGACAAAGAATGCCAAACAGTTATGCAAACACCTCAGAAAAGATGGATAAGTGCCGCAGGAGCTACATGGCATATTCCATGTTGATAGGGGTGAAGACAAATTAGTTATTGAAATGCACCACTAGCCAGGGGGATATGATAGCAATGGCAGTGAAAGCTCTACCAACAAGGAAATTCTGCTGATGCACAAGAGGGAGGGATACCTAAGGAGAACATGCTGAAAGCCTCCTCATCTCTGAGAACTTCAGGAAAGGGGAAGGAAGTCTGCTGTCCTTTACAAGTATTCATAATCATGCCATGGCTTATAAATTGGTTATGGAAATGGCTACATACTATGAACAATTGGTAACAATTAAGCTCCTAAAAATTATGTTTGTGTTCTATATATCACAAAGCAACCACCAAAATACCTCTGAAGCAGAACTAATAAGACCTATTACAAAAATAATGTACGTAAAAAGACTCAAACTACAGAAGATGAGAAATTGAAGTGCAGTATCCTATTTTGCACTTGTATTTAGCATATTCTAGAGACTTTTATTCATAAGAATAATTCTCCTTAATAGAAACTTCAGAGTATAGGTACTTAATAGGTACTTCAGAGAGTTAACTGTGAAACACAGAAGCTTGAAGTTGCTCAAAACAGACAAATTTAACAGGCTGAAATTTTAGTGAGCAAAGAAGAAATAGATAAGAAAAGCAGAAAAAAGCTGAGCATATGTAAAAGGGAGGTACAAGGAGCAGCTGAAGGTTTGCAGTCAAGTCCTGGAAAATTATTTTTAAGCTTTAAATGAAAAGCCAACTAGGGACTATGAACAGTCACTGATTTTTTTTTTTTTTTTTTTTTTTTTTTTTTTTTTTTTTTTATGTTTAGGGAAAATTAAAATACAAACCCAGGCAATTTCTATCTTGTTTCAAGAAACCAACTGTCAATTTTGCTGTATTAATTCCTAATATCTGGGACATCTGGACATAGTGCCTAATATAATACTTATTTTTGCTGCCAAGGACAGGAAAGAAAGAGTTGGAATCTAACTTTGGTTTTACAATTTCAGTAAATAGCCCACTCTCTGCATTCCTGTCTTTTTCACTGCGGGGTATTTTGCTGAACTCAAAAGCATAAATATATGTAGAAATATAGAGATAAGAGTTACAGATAAAGAGTACCAAATCTGAGAAATTAAAGACTAATAGCACTGCTACTACTCTTCAGGATGTCATGAGCATCCTGAATGATTGCAAATGAAGTTTAATCAGGGGTTTACAGTTTAGACCAGAAGGACTGTCCAAAAAAACAAGGTTTGCCACTTCAAATTACTCAACAGTATATAAATAAAATCTCAGCCATACATTTCCCCATACTTATCCACAGCTACTTGGGCACTCAACATAGCACATTACATTGTGAGGCATCCCATAAGCTATATTATTACTCGTTACCCAGAAATGTGGGCATGGGCAGAGTTTTGCACAGAATATACTCAAGGAGCAATGTGTTGTAGAATTTTTGCTCCTAACTTTTTTTCATTTATGATTTCACCAACAGAACTTTTCCCAAATTCTGTTATTAATATTCCATGATATCATGAATTACCTCATAAAGCAAGAAGTTAGGAGTTGCTTCCCTGACATAACCATTTGACCTCAACTTACCTGCTACAATTATGCTAATGAAATCAGCTAGTGAAAATCAAATTAACAAGGACTGCCTGCAGCTTACTTTTGTGCTTGAAATTGCCACCCACTTATTTGTTTGTTAACCTTGGCATCCAGTGGAAAAAAAGGAATTATGAAAAAGCCTGAAAATACTAGGAAATGGCAAATAATGGCAACCTGCTGTTCATCTGCCATGAACAGGCTAATTTAGTCTGAAGTTCTGCGTGTTAAGAATATTATCCTGATAAATGATTGTTGTGCTTCAAGAAATGCTGGCCCCTGCCTTTTGTTGTGCATAAGCCAAGAACAGAACTTTTCAAGAACAGAGCTGCATAATTAAAACTCTGACAAACAAGGGACAGTTTGGGTTGAAGTTTAAATGCAAAGCCAGCACCTCTGGGTCAGGAGGAGACAAAGTTCCTGTAAACTGGAAGAAGTTGCAAGCAAACAGAAAAATACATACATGATGGTACTTTGAATGAAGTTAAAGATTCAAAGCTCACTTTTTCTCTGCTCCTGGCAGACACCCATGAAACATTTTGGCAGAAGCCTCATTTCTTTTAACACACACACTGGTGTTAAAGGATGCAAACCCAATGTTCAGAGACATGCCATTCGCTAATGCACTGAAAAAACACTGTGATAGATGTACAAGGTTTAATTATACTGATATAACCATCATATTAGGCTGCAATTTATGCTTTTGTTTCTTTTTGAAATATATAGGTAATCATGGATAAGGTTTAATTTCCTTTGGTTTTTATGGTTGGAAAGCTCTTCATATATTCACACACCCAGGTTTCAAGTGTCCATTGGATTTATAAAGAGACAAGATGCTGTCTCATTTTCTACAAAGCAGAAATTAATTAAGAAAAAGGTATCTCTGTTGTCAAATCAAAAAATGGTTCAATGGTGAATAGATGATCAGATCTCAAAATTAATACGATCATGAAATTTCTGAATCATAATTCACCAAGGATTGTGTGGATATGGTTAATGCTCACATAACAAAATTTCACAAAAACCTCTGATAAACCTAGAAACAAATTAGCAGTTGTTATTTAAGAGATTGGATAGCATTCAGAAAGTTACTGAAACACATTTCAAACAACAAGGAATTACGAAGACATTCAGTTGCTCTAACATTAATTGAGCACCATCATGTGGGGAAAAAATAATCATTGTTTATTGGAAAAAAAGTAATGCATAAAGGAGAAATGTACCTCTATGCACAGAATTAACATCCAAAGCTGAATAAACAATATCTGTTTTGAGTGAAGTTTGGCTTTCATCAGAAGACAAAACCAAAATCCCCAGCAAACTAAAGCCAAAACCAATAAAATAGTACTACTAATGTTAAATAAAAAGTAAAATAAAATAGCTACCCTACAAATCTGGAGACAAACCTTATAGTAAACTAAATAGGAACAGAATTTTCTTCTTAAAATTGTTGCAGTAAAATAAAGATAAAAATAAAGCTAAATTCAGAAAAGATTGAGGCATTGTAATGGCTTATTTTGTATTTCCTGGGTATGAAAGACATCATAAGCCTTTTACCCTCACTGTGGTATTAGAGGCAATGCTGATGTTAAAGGATGTTGTAGATTATTCTACATCTCAAAAAACGTGGCCAATTCAGTTCACCTGTTAATAAGGAGTGCTATTTCTGTTCTAAATTCTCTCTTTTGAAAAGGAATGAATTCACTAAGTGAATATCAAAATAGCTGTTGATAATATTCTTTACAGTAATATCAGACCTTCACTTATTCATGACCTAAAGTTTAAAATATTTTGATTATAAAATGTAATCCATAACCATTTATCTGCTTGAATTCAAAGGGTACAATACCAGAATTATTTGCAAGTCATGAGTGTGCTCAAAGAAAATAAAGAAGAACTCAGTCCAAAAGTTTAGGAGGTGATACTGATTGCATAAGAGACATAGAACGATGCTTTGAATACAGAATAATCACAAGCACAGCTCTAGGTATGGGATTTTCTCTTAAGCCTTAAACATCATCTTCCTACATGCAGATGTAAAAAGTGATTCCTCCCACAGATCCCTCCAAGTTAATTAGAAATTGTGCTAGAAATTTCCCCTGAACACTGGGAAATACCTATCTAAATTTCATGATCACATTCTAAATACCATTTTTAAAAAGCAACTCCAAAGACAGAACAAATTCCTTCATAAGTAGACTCTTTTTAAAATCCTTAAACCAGATCAGTCTAAAATAATTTTCTCTGTTCCTTACCCGATATTTTTGAGCACAATTTATATTGTGCTTAAGCTTCTTTCACCTCGTCAAAATAACTCGCATGACTCAGTCATATTTTCCCTGACTTGCACCAGTGCAATAAAGAGCAGGATGAGACACACCAGCTGGTTTTACTTTATTGATATTTCTGACTTGCAAAGCACCACAGACAATGCTGAAAGAATTAAGCAGTACAGCTATGCTGGTCCCTAGCAGTGTTGTGGTGCTGATGTGAATTAAGATTTTAGTGACCATCCATGAGGTGACAAGAGAGCAAGAAGTGACTGCAACTTTGTTTGTTATAAATCACTGCAAGTCACAAAAGACTACCAAGACAGAAAAAACTTAAAAGGAAACAGAATAGTACTTCACTAGATGTCATCTTCAGTTTTTTCAGTGCAATTGCCTTGACAGAGGATTCATTAATAAAAAGCCTGGGTGGCATTACTGGGTCTTATTCCTTCTTTTCTCTTAGATTTTGCTGCATTTTAAAAAGTGAAAATCTCATATTAAAATATAAGATTAATGTCTAAAACAAGTTAAAAGCATTGGAAAATTCCAAGCTCATAATGTACAAGTATTTCTAATCACTTCATATCATAAAGACATAAAAAATTAGTGCTATGGTATATGTACTTTTAACAGACCTTTATATTAACATATAAATTAGACCTGAAGTCTAATTTTTCTACCACAAAAAATCCTCCTAGAGAGACATAGGTGAAAATTCTCTGATATGTAGGTGTTTTTATGGTAAATATGGATACCATTCAATTATATGGCTTCTTTGGGTGTTAACAGTAACAGCACATTTTCTCTAAGGCACAATTGGCAAGTGGTGCTTTGCAGAAGTCAACAGCAATAACTTGAAGTCAGATGTTAAGTTT
Organism: Sinosuthora webbiana; assembly: GCA_013397395.1. Taxonomy (NCBI): domain Eukaryota; kingdom Metazoa; phylum Chordata; class Aves; order Passeriformes; family Sylviidae; genus Sinosuthora; species Sinosuthora webbiana. The sequence continues at coordinate 2,407,228 of VXBN01005298.1, read as the reverse complement.
TGCTTTAGAAAACTCCCAATAGGGAAAATTGAAGTTCTCCCCATTACATAAGTACAATCAGCATATTTTGTAGTACCTTTCCTAATATCTAAATGATAACTGGATGTGAACTTAATTTTTTTAGCATTGTTTTACAAAGAAATGAATTCAGGATTAATTAATGGCAGGTCAAATGTACCTTCTACTTCAATACACATAGTAAGTGACCTTAATTGACATATACTTTAAAGGTATCTTGAGATCTTTATCTTTGCCATAGAAGATTGCAAATACAATGACCACAGAGATATGCATATTTGATATATTGTTAACATGTCATAAGCAGTAGCTTAAGAAAATTCCCAAATTGCTAGAGAAAAACGTGTTTAACTCTAAAATATTATACTATAGTTGCAAAATACCTGTCTATAAACTGTAAATGCATTTTAAAAACCCCAAGATGATTTATTAGTATAAGTATAGACTCAGCAAGATCAAATGCTTTGCCAAGAGTTAGTTGAAGCAATAATAAATTTGTCAGACCACTGAATGTAATAATACCTTTTCCTAATTGGAGGAGGAATGAAGGGGACACTGGAAAAAAAAAAAGAAATACTGATTTAAAAAATATTTAAAGTGGGTTAGACTTCCTTCAAGAATCCTTGCATCAACTAGACAAGGTAAAATTGGTAAAGGTATGCAATACATACAGCCTTTCAGAGATATAAGAAAGGTGCCATTTTCCACAGATTTTAAATAAAACTTTTGTTAACTACAGTTCAGGTTACATAACTTTTCTATTATACCAGTGCAAACCGAATTTTCTTCTCACTTAAATCAAGTGCATGATTGTTTAAAAATAAATTGAAAACCCCTAAAACACAAGAAATCCTCCTCAGCCTTTTGTTTTGCAGAAAAACTTACTTCTATAGGACAAGTTCTGCAGAAGACAACTTGCAGTTGAACTGCAAGTAATTAAGGAACAAGAGTCTAACTTGATCCATCAAGGATGTAACAGATCAGCCTTAATACTGATTGATTTGCTTTTTAATCTTCTTCAACTCATCAACCTCTTTCACATCTTAATAAGAGTTTCATTAGTTGTTCTTCTCATGAGGCCATTTAAACAGAAGAACCGGTAGGTACTTCAGTAGTCAGAAGTAATGTTTCTCTATCTAGAAGATACTCCAAATCTTCACAAATAAATTAAGCAAACTACCTTGTTTTCACCTTTATTAGAAAAACATAAATCTTACTTCCTTCTTTTGGAGAGATTTTCAGAAATGCGTCTTCCCTGAATGTGTACTTTGAGTTAGACATTTGCAAAGAGGAACACTGCAAAGGGATAGAGATAGAGATAGAGAAGGAAGACTGCAGGAAAAGCATTTTTGAGAAAGAGTCTCAATGACTAATGCAAGGAATTGGCAAAAAATCCTACAGAAGTAGACAGATAAAGAAACATCTAACAGGTGAAAGTTACCATGTTTGGCACAGGACTGAGCTTTAGACTAAATCTGTTGTGCAACACACGTGACAACAGGCAAAACAGGGTTTAAGTAGGAGGAGATGAAATCAAGGGAGAGAAGAGTGGGAAGCACACCAGGTCTAAGAATGAACAGCAAGATTCAAGCAATGCTTAATCAAGCAGAGGCCAGGAAAAAAAGAAAGAAAAGAAAAAAGAAAAATACAGCAATTTTGTCTGTAACTGAAACAGTTGTGAGAACGTGGAAATTGGGATTAAAGGGAATTTTATGCTGCAATCACATGGTTCTAGTTTTTGTGTGCTCTTCTTCTATCAAACTTGCAACAGGGCAGAAACAGATTCTTTTTGGACTTTGTCTGAAGAAATGAATCTTGAACTCCAGTCAGCTCCAAAATACACTTTGAAATAGTCTGTATGACACTTTGATCCTGAAGAATTCTTGTTTTTATTTAGATTTTGATCTGCCCCAATTTTTTTTTCAATATTTCAGAGAATTTGGGATTTCAGGCATGTCAATCCTTTTTAGCTTAATTTCTATATAAAATTTTTATTATACTTTTATATGTTCCATCTACAAGCAGTGCTCTGATCCCACAATGGATCCAAACAAGTAAAGCCTCAGGTATAGAGCACTCTACATAGGAAAATTAGTATGGCATTATAGGTAGGGGTAAGGATTAGACTGAGGATCATATTACAGGATTAGGGCAAATACACATGCAATGGATTTTGTAGGAAATGACCAGCCTTGCAGTAGATGCAGCCTCAGAGTCCTATTTATAGTATAATCTACTCCCTAGTCAGGTTGAATTAATATCCTTATCCTTTTTGCATAGACTGGTTGGTATATTCTTGGTACAGTTTTCAAGACTAATCTTTTATCTAGGATGGCATTTGCTGTTACAGTGCAGTTTATAGCTCAGTACAGAATTTGTGTCAGCACTTTTTGTCCCATGAAGAGCTGAAATTAAAACATTAAAATAGATAATGTAGCCATTGTCCTGAAAAAAGCTCACAGCTTCTTCCAAGCTCATAATAACTGAACAATATAAAATCCATGGGCACTTTGTAAGTATTTTTTTGAGATTTTTCAGCCATGGAAAAGGTTTCCTAGGTGTTTTGAAGCACATTTATTTTCCAAGAAATAACATCTTATTCTGCAGCTTGGGCTAAAAACCTCTTCAGATTAAGGTTTAAACCAAATTAGTTTGTTTCATACTAAGGAACAGAAACCTGCAATCACAGCCATGTATTTGATCTAGTGTCAAACAGCAGACGTGGGAATTATTCTATCTAGCAATTTAGTGGGATCAAATAATGTGGAATCAAATGCAGAGTGAGCTGAAACATTCAGCTTGGAATTCAAGTTTGGACAGAATTAATTTTCCCATCTTTTAGTACCATTTTTCTAGTTAAGTTGTTCTACCAGGTTGTCTGCAGGAAGCAACAATCAAAAGCCTCACGAAAATAAGCATCACAAATTTACTCAAGTGAACTAAGAAATACATGAATATTATGAACCAACCTGTATGTATATCTCCACTATCTGATCATCTGTCAGAAGATGAATTTGGAAAATTAAGGGCTGGGTATTTCAAATCCTTATAATCCAATTAGTTTGAAACTATATATACATGTAGATGCAGTTTATGGTGTTATCTCATTGGTATTGGCTTACAATTTTCTAAGTAAATTTAATATTGCTAAAATATACTTTCCAAATAAATTTCTAAGCTCCTGCAACCTAATCAGCTGGGTTTTTTTTTCATTAGAAATTTAGGTCAGATATTTACTAGACAGGTTAAGAAACAGATATTATCTATGCTCTGTAAATGGTTGAAAAGATAGATTTACAGCTGGAACATTCTAGAGTTATTCTCAGCCCTGGGCAGAGAATAATCACTTACAGTAGTTTTAGTTCATTATATTCTTTTAGCAGTTGAGATAAGCACTTTGCTATTTTCTCCCAAATGGTCAAAATGTATCATTTTTTGTTTATATTTTATGATAAACTCTGTGCAGAATGAACACTTGAACAACTTGTAAAGAACTGAAAGCTGATCATAACTATTGCAGAAACCAGGGTTTAGGTTTGTTTAAGTTACAAGACAAAAGGAATTATTATAACAAATAATAAGTGAACAGTCCATGAAAACACCTGCTGAAAAATCCCAGGATTGTAGTGATATAACTAATATAACATATGATAAACAAGAAAATCAAGCATTTGGCAATCAACAGGCTATAGTGGCTTATTAGATAAGTAAAAGGAGAGTCCTATTGCCTTATTCTATAATTTTAATTTAGTATTTTTCTTGTACAGAGCTGAGAAAAACAGAATGCAAAGTCTAAGTTGTCACCTAATAACTGCCAACCTGCCTTTGGAATTAATTCTGTCCTCTTTGACAAGACACGCAAAGTTTATGAATTTATACTGTGGTTCTCAGATTTATTGTAATAGCTTTTGACTAATCCTGTTGTTCTTCACAAACATTTAATTTCAAAATTAATGAAAAATGTGTCTTCCAAATTTGGAATATTTGCATATTTGAGTACACTTCCTGACTCTGGAATGAATATTCCACATTTGTCATAGCTGCTAAACATTGATGTCCTTTTCTTAAAGGTTCATCTCATTCAATTTCACATAGTAACAAGCTTATTCTAACACCTCTAATATTTGGGCCTCTTATCCTACCTAAAATAGCACAAAATGTAAGGTTGTATTTGGATTTTCACATTCTTTAAAGCAAAACACGGACAACTATTGCATTTCTCATTAAGAATTACCACATTTTCTTACTCTGAAGAAGACATGAAATAATTTTTGCGATTTACTTTTTGTTTATCCTTGGAATATTTGTATCTTTACTAAAGCATTTTGTGAGTAATAGATGAGAATTACAATAGAGAATCTTCTCATATCTCAGTTGAGATCTCAATATAATAGTGACTAAAATAAAGGGCAAGGATCAGCTTCAAACTGTTCAAACTTCAATTAAAGTCAGGTAAAACATCAAGTTCAAGGTACTAACAACTAAAGATCAAATTTTTAAAGGTTTTTAGGTGCTTAAAGAGGAAGATGGGAGGGGTAGAGGACTTACAAAAATGTTCATTTGCTTTGTGTAATTTTGCCTCCTGAGGATCACTTGGTTTTTTCTGTAAGTCCCAATGGAGGCATGAGAAGTTGTTCTTACTTTCTCCTCCACTGTGCATGAAGCAAATTATTTATAGCCATCAGGACTCCCATTCTCCCTGTCCTCAGTCTTAATATCTCCCTGTAATCTTTCCCTCACCTTGCTTATCCAGCCCATTTTGATAAATATGAGTGAGGCAGGCTCCTCCAAGGACTACCATCCCAGGCAATGTTGGACAAGCCAGCAGACAGCAGAAATGAGTGGTTGGGGGAGGAACCTCTTCAGCCATCCAGCAGCAGCTGCTGAAGGAGGATGCAGTCAGACCCTAAACACTTTGGAAGTCTGGCCTTTGCATCATACGAGATGTGGGCCATTATCCTCCAGTGTAGTTACATCACTGAAAGAGCAGCCTTACCTCAAGTAACATGAAGCAATTTTAATGAGAATAAAAGAAGCATATATAAGACTCTGGAAAGAATTAACTTGAAAATATGCTTTGAAATATTAATTTGGATCAACTGCTTCCTCAGGTGAAAATACAAGCTAACAACCTGCTGGTTGATAACCAGTGCCATCTTTCACGTGGTTTTGGGTTATAGAATTGTGGTAGAAAAAGTTGGAAATTATTTTCACAGCTAGATGTGCCTCCATTTCCAATGGGCAATATGCTACTCTGAATATTATAACTAGCAGAAATTTGTTCAAATTAATATTTTTACTGACTACAGGTTGAATTACAGGAAGGGAGCTTGTATGAGCATATTTTGACCCACTTATACATGACTTGCAAATATTTTGAATACAACTTGTGCTTAGGTAAGTACATGCTTTTTTCCTAAACTTGCTTTTCTGAAAAAGAACTTGGAATCAATGCTCTAGTACTGTAAGCACAAGCTTAATGTTCTGCAGAGCTAATTCAGCAAAACACTGAAAACATGTACTAATATAGGACTGGTAATATGCTTAACATTAAGCTCTATTAAGTGAAATACCTTTAGCACTTGCTGCAGTGTATTTTGTAAGATAAGCATACTCAAGTATTAAACTCTCAACATGCATTTTTCCAGGACTGTGGTCAATGTTTGCCGCCAGCCACAGCATGACCTGATTACTTATATGTTTTAAAGCTCCTGAATAGACAAAAAGCCTAGGTCTCTGCTGGTGCAATTATACAGATGGCACTGGAGATACAACACACCTTCCAGTCCTTGGCTTTAAACATTATACAACATACACATTTTGTGACTTCCCACTGGATCTATTGCTGTCACTGCAGGTGTCATGTACACATATCAGATAACATTAAAAAAAAACAAACAAAAACAAACAAACAAAAAAAAAACAAAAACAAAACAAACAAACAAAAAAAAAACTAAAAAAAAAAAAGAAATAATACCACCCAGACTTGATTAGTTAATTCACTTGGCTGTATTGTGGCTTTAATAACTAAGTTTTAGATATACATAGAATCCTTTTAGCAAAGAAAGATTGTTTTTAACAGTTTTATTTAGATGTTGTTAAGCCAACAATTCATTCTCTTTCCTTAAAAACCTAAAGGAAGTGTTTCAACAATTATGTAACAGTTGAAAATGGCAAAAGATAAGCATTATATGTTTTATGTCCAGCTATGGTCTAAACATAAAATTGACACTAAAATTGGGGTTTTGTTCTCCCTTATATGGTTTGCACATGTGTTGTCTCACAGCAACTCATTGTATATTTTCTTTATTATTATTCTCACTTTTTATACAGCCTACACATACTGGAATCCCCATGTCCCATTTCTGTTAGATTTTGGATAGTAAATTAGTAAGAACTAAACCTGAACAGGAAGATATTATTTTATTTGAGGAGTACTGTTCCTGTTCCCCAAACACTCTTTGTAACATTAGCGAGGCTTCATCTGCAGTACAGAACAGCATGTAACTCAGTGTTATTGTTTATTACTGAATGTGCAAGTGATACATTTCACAAAGACATCAGTAGTGAAGCAGACTGTAGAGACAGCAATACCCAAGGTGCATTGGCCCAAGATCTATCATGTTGTTGTAACATTTTCTTTTCAGAAATATAAATACTGAGATGAAAGTGTGTGCCATAAAAATTCTTTCAATAAACCTGTCTCTCCACAGCCCACATTCAGGTGGTTACATAAGTGCATGAATGATGTTAAGCAAATGAGTTATTATAATGAAGTTAAATACACAATTCATATCAAACTAATGCTTAAACACCTTTTATGTCTTTGTACATTTTCATGGAACATTTAACAAGGCTTAAATCTTTTACCACTTATTAAAACAGAGCTGCTCTCTTATGCAAAATCTAAGTGATCAGCTTAAAGAGAAAAGATTAGACAATAAATGAAATATTTTTATGCTGAGCACCCATGTGATTTTGAATATTACAAAAGCTGCTTATTTGCATCACAAGGGCCAGATACACAAAAACATTTAAGCACTGAGTATTCTTCCTTTTCAGCATGATACAATTATCATATTAGAAAGAGAATGAGCAGCTGTTAGGTAAATCTGTCCTGGCTCAAATCCCCACAAATACATACTAAAATAAAAGGGGAACCTCACCCAGTTCAGGACACTGAGTCTCAAATGTTGCCTAATCCTGGTAGTCCCCATTCAGACTTGAGTGAGCACTGGTATTTTCAAAGAATACTCCCAGCAATCTATACTTAAATTCGACTGAAAGCATATTTCTATACACAAAAACCTCAGAGGGCGATTGGGGGGGTAGGAAAAGGAAGTTAGGAACATTTTCAGAGGCTGCTAAAGCAGCTCTGACAACCTATGTTGATTCTGAAAAGAGAATAGCTAATCCAAGTCACAGGGATTCTGGTGAAGCATATTAAGAACTCCCAAAACCAGCTTCAGTTACTGATTGATTTCCTTGTCATCCACATCCCCAATTTCCTCCTGCATTATCACTTAGAGCCATCACTAACTCTTTTCCTCTCAAAACTTTGTTTTAGATTTTTTCCATTAAACACATCTGAGTTATATTTTTTTTTACTAGCTTCTACCTAGGCACATAATCTGACACTTTGTGATATTGAGTGAGATGACTTAAGGATAGTGTATCAATACCAGCAATTAATTTCCTTCCTTTTATTGCTTTGAGCAGCCATTCAATCTAATTTTCAAAATTAATTATTTTCACTTCCCACTGGTACTGCAAACAGAACACAATGAGTATCTGAGAAAGCTAAAACCAATCCAGCTTCTCAGAAAAGCCTTTAATAATTTGATTTTGTTCATCTCTCCTGATTTAAAAAGGTCTGCTTCGAGTCTTGCAAAACAAATTCCAATTTCAATTTCAACTAGGACTTTCACTGCATGGTACCAGCAAGTTCCCAGTATATAGTACTCTCATAAGAACCCATACACATTCCTGTTTATCTTAAGCCAAAAAAGCCTTTCCTTGGTAATACTGCAGATGAGTACAAATAGAAAAGAAATTCTAAGAACTTTCTAGACAGAGTGACAACACATGCTAGGAAGCCTGCAGTTCACTCTAATCTTAAAGTAGGATGCCACCTACTGCTAAATAGCCTGAATTAAAAATAAGAGAAACCAATTTCCTAATGACATAAAGTAGCCTGGAAGCAGTCATGACTAAAGTTTCATGATTCTGTTGCACAAGTCCAGTTCTCAGAAAGGAGCTTCACAACCAGCTTATCGTGTAAGAATTGGTGCTCTACTGCTGGAGGAGCAGGATTCTTTACAGTTAATTGAAAGAGCACATGTAATTAAAAGATAAGTTTATACTTATGGAAAGTAGCATTACTTTGTGACATAAATTTAGTTTCTGCCTGCCAAGTTTGTTCTCCAGTTCACTGAAGTTGACAAAGGAAGGCTTTGGACCAAAAGCTCCGCACTGGTTGCTCAATGGGCAACTCAGTGATGCTTGCTTTGGTATCTAAGAATTTGTTACAGTTTGGGGAAAAAAAAAAAAAAAAGGAAAAGGATGTAAGAAATAAAAGTAATCTATCTACTCAGCCTAGGCAGTTTACTTTAAGCTTCAAACTTGGCTAGCAATTGATCTAGAAATGTACATAAATGATTCCAATGTTCTTACCTGCACAGTATTCTGCAAATCTTTGCCTTCTCTCATATAATCTAAGAAAAAAAATCCATTAATAGTACAACCAGAAAACAAACAAACAGAAAAGAAGTCTAAAGCAAATAAAACCTGCTTAAGAAGTTCCTTCCTTGGTTCTCCTAACTTCCCTGGAAGAGTTTCAGCCTCCTTACTTTTGACAGTAGAATTTGTTTAGTAGCTGCCCATGAATCAAATCAGCAAATTCTGCTAGATTCAGAGTAAGCTTCAAGAATAAAATTTCTTTTCCAGCCTTTTTATTTCCTTTGATTTAGGTTATATTGCAGCCCTGCCAAAATCCATGTTAGCACAATGTGTGGGACAGGGTTCCCTTGCACGAGGTCTGGTGACACAGGGATTTCTAAAGCTACATCTGCTGCCAGAGGCAGTGCACAGTGCAGTGTGTTAAAGTTGTTCTCTGCTCACAAATTGAAAGAAAACAGACATTTCTATCACATTTTAATTACATGTGACCTCTTCAACTCAGGAATGAGTAATTGGACAAATTGGACAAATGCTTTATATTTTTTACACAAGAGAGAAGCATTGAACAGAGAGCACAAAGAGCACACACACACACTCCAGTCCTATTTGTGGTTCTGCAAGCAACTCCTCAGTGCAGCATTTGCATTTTCCAGAGATGAAGATTTATAAAGGAAAAATATACTGATTTAGAGGATGGAGATGGAAAGTAGGGATTTTTCTAGGGTGTTCAGACCATTTAGAGTTTCCTGCACAACTTAAGGCCAGCAGGAAAGTATTTGGCCACTACCCTCAACTAGTTTTGAACCAGGTTTGTGCTATCTCTGTAACAGAATCAGACAGCTTCTTTTATGGTTATTAAAAAATCACAGCCAACAAATAATGGATCTTGAAAGAATGGGTTTAATCCTATCCTTTAAAAGGACTTTTAAAAGTCATATCACTCACTGCACAAACTAACTCAATATGAGATAAAACAGGATGGAGTCTTATTAACATACCATATATTAACATAACCAGCTTGTTTTGTGTGATTAATCAAGACCTGCAAAAAGAATGCAAAGCCTCTTTTGGGGGAAGACAAGCACCAAATCACAGCCTGGCCGTAATACCAAGTACTTCCTAGCCATCTAACAGCTTGATTCAGAAAATCCAAACAATGTCTTACCTCCTACATTACATATAATCAGTTTATTAAGCATATGTCATAATATTCCATCTATTACATACATTAATCACCAGGCAATCTCACAAGTTTCAAAAGCATGCAGCCAATTGTGTGAGGATCAAGCTGTACTTCAATGTATAAGCATAACACCACTTGTAAATGCAAACTTGTAAAGACCAAACACAGAGTCTTTCACTTTGAAATTACTAGCTCTCTGAGGAACCAAAACATCACCATGATTAGTCTAGCATCTAATCATCTACCACACCAAACCCCCAATCCCCCAGGTCATTTAGAGAACTTTTTGTTTCAGGTGTGTAATTGCAATAATTAAACTTCATACTTCTGGATCTTTACAGAATTACTTTAGCCTACAGTGGTTTTCTTCAGAGATAAAGAGGGAACACTTACATAATTCCATCTCTTACTCAGACCCAGCCTGCTCATATTTGTGTGGGATGGGGCTGGCCATACGTGTTTCCTCAGAATCTACCCAAAAATGTGACTTCAGATGATATTAGCAAGAAAAGACCATTATAAGCACATGCATAAAAGGACCAGAAGTGACCTACAGAAAAACACTGTGTGAAACTGTTCAGTGAAACAACTTTACCACTCTGATGTGTGATAGCAAGGGTTTGCCCAAGAGGCACAATTCTGTGAGAGTTCAAAAACTCAGCACAGGCCTCCTGTGTTTCACCCACTTTAATGGGTAGTTATGTGTATGGGTTTTGCACAGCCTGGGTTTTGGTAGTGGGGAGGCTACAGGATGGCTCCTGTGAGAAGCTGCTAGAAGCTTCTTCCATGTACAGCAGAGGCAATTGCTGGTGGCTCCAAAGATGGAGAGGCTGCTGGCCAAGTCTGGAGCAATTAGAAATGGTGGTAATGCCTCTGTGATAAAATATTCGAGAAGAAATCAAAATAAAAACTGTGGTGCAGTTTCAGTTGTGACTAGAGAAGAGTGGAGTGAAAACAGCAACTCTGCAGAAATCAAGGTCTGTGGAGAAGGAGGGACAGGAGGTGCTACAGGGGCAGCAGGCAAAGGTGTTTTAAGGGCTTGTTTCACTTCTCATTATCTTGCTCTGTGTTTGTTAGTAATAAATTCATTTCCTATCTCTAAGTTGAGCCTGTTTTGCCTGTGATAGTATTTGATGCGTGATCTCTCCTGGTTCTTATCTCAACTCATAAACTCTTGGTTAAATTTTCTCTCCTCTGTCCAGCTGCAGAGGGGAGTGAGTGATTGGCTTTGCTGGGTGCCTGGCATTTGGCCAGCGTCAAACCATGGCAATATGTTAACCCAAGGAGTGAACTTTTTGAGATCATAAGTGGAAGAATTCTGAATATTGACTGTCAGATTGAAGACTGAGAGAAGAAACCTAGTAGGAAGCCTAATCACACAATCCTAATTAGTGAAATTAACAGCAATTATGACAACGAATTGATGCATTTACTTCCAATGGACATTACAAAACCATTTCCAACAAAGCCTCTGGAATCTGATTTTCTGTGGAAAAAACCCGAATTTGGTTTACCAATTTGATACTTTGACTCATTACCTCAAAACCAATTTTGTCCTTTAAAACCTATTCTGTTTCAAATGTGAAAATTTTAGATTTATCTAGTGTCAGATGTTTTTCCTTGTCAGAATTAGGTATTTTGAACACTAAAGTACTCCATAACAAAATTTTCTAAGACTTAAAATCAGATTTTCAACATCATTGCTCTTCAGAGACAGAATATTTCACTAGTATTCATACTTTTAATCCTTCATTCGTAACCTCTTTTGAAGGAGAACTCAGAGGATTATTTTTAGATAGTATTTAATAATTACTTCACTGTTTTATTTTCTTTCACATTCCACCCACCTTACCTTTTACTTAGCATGATCTTTCACGTATGCTACAAATAAAAAGAATGAGCCCAAACCAGAAATTCATATTTGGACTTAACTTCTAGAAACTGCATTCCAGCACTGTTAGAAATACTTTGACCCACTCCAGGCATAAGGCTAACTCTCTTCAAAGGTACAGCAGTGTTGATTTTTAAATCAAAGAAACAGGTGTTTTAATTGGTTTTGTTGTATCATTCCTTGCACAAGCCTTATCTATCAAGAACTAAAAAAATTTATTTTGCACTGTAAGCACAAAACCAAGCCAGAAACAGAAACAGGCTGTCTAGCAGAGAACCAGCAAGCTTAACACATATGCAAGTATCCCACTCGGAAATCTTGGGTTACAAGTTACACCTCACAAATATTAAATTCCTATTGCACACACCTAAAATATTGTCTCAGATAATTTGTTACAATACTTCTGGTTTAAGCAGAGTTAATGGGGTCCAGGGCAAAAACAACCCATCACGGATTCTTGTTATAACACTTCTGTGGGTGCTCTTTCTGCACTTTTGCCCCCTTCGGCTCGTTCCCAGCGGCCCCGAGGCTGCGCCATCCCGGATTTCGCAGGGATGGTTCCCGCGGCTGTGACCGGCGTGGCACGGCCGCCCCCTGGCGGCGCCCTGCCCGCACTGCGGCCGGGACCCGCGCCTGGCAATCCCGCACGGCGCCCCCGCAAAGCCGGGACGGCCGCGGCAGCGCATTTCTGACAGCACGAGGGAGGGACATCAACATTCAGCGTAGTCTGACCTTTTAAACATCGTTCCTACTAACTTCATCTAGCGCCAGAAGTTTAAGCATCAGGGTTTCTTCCTCCTGCTCTTTGCTATGTTAAAGACGAGGGAGTCATGCAAAAAGAAAAGGCCTGACTTTAAGGGGGGGAGTAATGGGAAGGGTGACAAGAAAGTGATAACAAAAACTGACCCTGTGCTTTGCTGTTACATTTCCCACCCGTTACTAATGACAGAGGCCGAATTATACAGATGTATTAATTGGTGAAGTCTGCCAACTCGGACAGGTCTGTTGTGCATCTATTTGTGCACAGCAACTGTAGTTTGAGTAGTGTTTAAGTGAAGCAGGATAGAGCAGGGCTTGCTTTTGATCTTTTCAGGACACCAATAAAATTGGTGTTGGATGTTTCTGAAAGTTGAGAATAAGGAAAGAAACAGACATAATCAGATTTTTTTTTTTTTTTTTTTTTTTTTTTTTGGGGGGTGGCTTAGAAACTTATAGAAAAAAAATAAAGCAGCTTAAACTGTTAATGATAATGTGTCAGATAACTGTGTGTCCATCTGTGTGAGTATCAGAAACTGGAGCCTTGAGCTCTCAGGAACAAGCCTAATCTTAGGATTAGCAGTGATTGGCAAACAGTCCCTAGAATACCTAAACTTTCACCCTCAAAACAACACACAATTAACAGAGTTCCCTCTGCCAGCTTTCCACAGGCAGCATGGGAGGTATGGGTCATATTTCTCTGTCATTTCCTACTGCCCAATGAAGCCAAATACACTATATTAACCTTTATTTACTAATTCTACTTCTGATTTGTCTTTACCTAAATATTCCTTTACAAGTCTTTCTCCTCTGCAACCCACATTTTTTTTCTGTCTCACAACATTTCTTGTACTGTGCAAGAACACTGGCGCACATTTTCTACCCCATGAATGGTGTTGGTCTTGAATGCTCCAATTCCAGATTCTCCAGCATTTACAAATTCTAATTCTGCATTTACTCACTATTGCAAAATACCTTCCAAATTGACAGCAGAACTATTTGCTTGAAAACTGACCCCTTTAGTCATGAGGACAGAGGCAGGTCTAACAGTAAAGTCCAGAAAACTGCAACTGGTATGTTTGTGCAGCAGTTGGAAATAAAAGATTTTATTTATTGCTTAGTACTTGACAATTTCAGAATGAAGTAAAAATATCATGGGAAAGCAGCAGGATCCCATTTATGTTATCTATAATCTCTTATTTGTTCTCTTTTTTTGCTTCTCTTAATTACTTGTGCTTTGTTCCATATTAGACTGTGTTTTCCTTGGAACCAAGAGTGTTACTTATCTAAGTACTTATGAAATATTTGGACATTCAGATTAGATTTTTTGTGTGTGTGTGCATAGAAAAACAGCAGATGATAATGAAAACTAAAGGTAACAGACTTGTAGTAAACTCAAATTTGTGGCCATATTTTCAATTTGGATTAATGAGTGCCATAAAGAATTATATAAGCTTTATAATTAGTGTGGGGTTTTTTTTGGCAGACTGATAGGACATTTAAAAAAAAAAATGAGTCCTGATATTTCAGTCATTGTGGACTTTTGTCTCCTGCAAAACTAATTGTTAATCTTTCTCTATTGTGTAGAGACTCTATTCTTGGGAAAAGATACCTCAGGATGTGTACATACAAATCCTACTAACTAAGGAAAGGTACTGCAAACAGTGTTTACATTTTTGGGGCACAAAGTAGCTCTTGCAAACCCCACTCTACTAGTGGAGTGGTTACTATGGCTGCTTCAGGATTGATTTTAAACATGAATCCAACCTTATGCTTGAGTTCATACTTATCTGATACAAGTTACATGGTCATAAGCCCAGACTGTGGTGAGGAACAAATCCTGTTTCCATGGCACCCTTTAGCACAGATCCAGGCAGGCATTTGTCTGTTGTGAAGAGCAATGCACAGGAACAGATGTACTTTCTCACTCCACATCTTCCATGCCCTCTCCAAAAGTGTCCATACACCATTAAGGTAGGGGAAACAGTCCCAGAAACGACACAATGTTGAGGTAGCAGTGACAAACTTGCTCTGCCTTCTCATTAGAAGCACGTACCATCAGGTCTTTACAAAACGTCACCCCACAATACATATGCCACCAAGACCAGGCTACTTGTGGGTGCAGGTCCCAGAGCAAGCCATACCATACTTCTGCCATTCTTGTGCCTATGCTTTGGCAACTAGCCATAATGGTTTACCAAAATGGAGTTGCTTAACACATGCCTGAAAACGGGGTGGGGGGAATCTACCAAAGACAGATTTTTGGAATGTGTATAATATAAAACCACAAGGTGGTGAAGTACTAAAAATACATTTAAACCCAAGAAAAGTTTATTAAATATATACAGAAGAAGTGCTTACCCTGACAGCAGTGGTTAATTAGGCTTAATAGGAATTAGTGGGGGTAGAAGCAAGAAGACACTTGTGCTAGAGCACCTTGAAAACTGTAAAATGAGGCTTTGTAGGGCAAAAGAACAAACAAAAAACTCTGCTGTTCTGTACTTCAGTTAAAGGCTTATCAGCCTTCAACCTTCCCTTTGCTGCTAAAGACATGCAGCACAGCTTTGGCACACCTAAAATACCTTACATATGTGTGGGGAAAATATATCTGCATTTTTTATTATAGGGAGATAAAAAAAAAATACCAGTAGTGGCATGTGGCCTGACAGGAATCATATTGTTCATGACTGGAAGGTGTTCAGAAACAGGTGCAGTGTGAAAATAAGTATCTTGTTTCCTCAATTCATAGCTAAGGTAAAAAAGTAAACTTAACTGTTATTTTTTGAAAGCACTGATTTTATTTTTTTTTTTAACTTCAGCAGCCATGCAAAGTGGTGGGTTTTTTTCCTCCATCCTGACTCTGTCAAGCTTAGAGTTTGATTCAAATGGTAGAAATTCAAAACAAAACTTGCTACCTAGAATGTCTTTAATTAACACACTGTAAAGCAACAGGGAGAAATTAATCTCTATACCTACCCCAGTGAAAAACTGATCTCCCTAAATGCTATCCTTCTGTACCTCAGTGGTAGAACAGTTATTGGTGGTTGTTTTCATTCCTATCCACTCTTAGCATATATATGCATATATGTATCTAAATATTTAGTTCCCACTTTCACTATATCTACATAGATATTTTTAAAAGAAATCTTACTGCATTATTAAACTGAAATGTTAGTTCCCAAATATTCATCCTGTACTAAGAGTCCCTGCAAGAGTTGTGAAGGATTTAGAGCTCAGCCATGCCAGCGTGCTGTATCACCACCTTCTCCCCAAGAGCTACTTGAAAGAATTTGGAAGAACTGTCTTGGAAACAAGGAATTTTTTGTCACAAAGCGGGAGTAAAAGCGCAAAAGGAATCAATATAAATTGTACCAACAGCAATTAGTTTTCAATCCAAATCCAACAGTTCTTGCAAATGTTTCAGTCTAACTTCTAGAAGCACACACACACACAAAGACATCCTTGTGCTACATTATAACAATCAAATCAAGAATTTATTGCTGTAGCCTGATAAACTGACAAAAGTTGCCTTCATCTTTATTTGCTTTCATGATGTTAAAACATTTAAAGCTTCTGTCTGCCTGCCTCCATAAAGCTCCCCGCACACTTCCAGGCAGATCTGCAGCTGTGGGAAGTCAATCCAGCTGCACCAAGGCCAATGGAGCCATTGTGGCCAGGGGAGCCACACTGACAAACACCACTGGGAAGCCATCTCCACTGTTACACAGTGACCAAAAGCAGGAAACATGTGGAAGCACATTCTTAGGCCTATCTTGGACTCAAAACACTTCAGTTCCCAAAGGTCAATCAGATAATGAAAGTGGTGGTTTTGCTTTGCCTGAAATGAAGTTTCCTGAAAAACAGATTTCTGATACTTAATACCTTCTCAAAATTGAGTTTTACTTCATTCTTAACATCTTTCTAAAGACTGACATAACCACAATATGTAGAGTGAAGAAGCATAAAATACCGTAAACACAAAGAAAAGATCATTAACAAACATAATTTCTGAGCAAAATTCCATCTAGGAGCACATTGAGCTTTTAAGTAGTATTTGGTATTACTTAACACATTTTTAAACATCTCAACATGAACTGTAAATGCAGTCTGAATGTTTTCCATAGAGAAGAGACTTGCTACTGCATGATAGTCAATTTAAGTGTCTGTCTGTGGGGGTTTTTTCTTTCATTAAGTGGCAATTCAGCTCTTCATCTTTTCCGATTTTCTTTACTCACTTTCAGGCAATTACTGCTGGGGGCTCTGATGTTAATGAGTTATACACAGCATATTTAGAAATGAAATACGCTTTTAGAGTATGAAGTTAAGTTAATGGAAGCATCAACCTGAATAGATGCAAAAGCCAGACATCTTTGATATCAGTGCTTGATTGATTTTATAAGTCAGGTGTTCACATGAATAAGTAACCCTTACTTAGCTCAAGGAGCATTTTGACAAGAAATTTGCACTGATGAGCTATAAAGGCAGCCTTTTTATAAGACTCTACTTTGCATTGTCCCTCATATTTTTGATCTTGTTTGCTTTCTCTCTTTAGTAATCTAAATCCTTATCAACATTGCAGATCCCTGTATTATCATAAAAGCTGTCATACAGCTACTTATAAAAATCTCTAAAAATTAAGAAACATGAAACTACTGATGTGAAAAGCATGGCCCTACTTCTGCAAATACTATACTTTTTGTGTGTATACTTTATTATATTATCTTAATTTTTGCAGTGGAATAAAGCTTATAAGTGCTGACCAAGTTTTTTTTTTCCATGGAGTTCAAAACAGTTGACATTTAAAGTCATCTGATTTTTAAATACTCTTCCATCCATTGTTTATTCATTGACTAAAATCTTTAGAAAAATTCAATAATAAAATCCAAGTGGTATTTAAGTACCATTATACTTGAGAGCACGGAAACTTAATCTATTTTACTAACCATAGAAGTTGTCAGACTTTTAACCACATAAAGACAAAGTTAACCAGATTTTGCTACATATTCTCTTGTTTTTGAGCTTCATTTTCTTTTACTTAAACTAAATCCCTAATCTGAAATGCAATTTATTATATTAGATTAATAATACAGAGTTGGCCTACTAGGAATTGTTACTTTGCTCCTAGTGAATATCCATGCAGCACATGAAAAACACCTAGATCTGCTTCAAATGTACATCCACAGAGACCAAATATGAACAAGGGAAACCCCCAAAATTACATTGAATTATTAAACCCTTTCTTCTATTACAAGATGAATTCTAGTCTTCACTGAAAATACCTAGCAAACTCTCCTTCCCTGCAGCACCCCGTCACCTCTTCACCCAAGGACCTTTAGAAGAAACACTATCATCCGAAAAACTCACATGATCATATCTATGCTTCAGAATTATTAGCCAAGACTAGCAAATTTGTGCAAAGAGAAAATAAACCAACAAGATACATTAATTTTTTAATCACAAAGTTATATAAATAATGGAAGAACTTACCCATGGAAGTTGTAGACTTTCTACACCTTAGTAGCTTTAACAAAACCACAACAGACAATACAGAAAAGCAGAGATCAGAATAGTTACCTAGATCATTAGCCACCCTGGGCCAAGCGCCCGTCAATTCAATTTATATCCTTTAACAGAAACACTTTAACATGTTGAAGGATTCACTGTGTTTCCAGGTGATGAATGGCACTGTTTCACTAGGGTTGTGCTAGACCAGAATCACCTGAGGAAATTATGAGACCTGTGCTAATTTCCAGGCGGCTCACATTAATAGAATCCTTCTGGCTTGAAAATCTGTTAAAAATCTATTAATCTATCACAATGTGCATTGCAAAGACAATCTTCTATGCAGCCATCAGGTGTCGCTCTGTGTAATCAAACATTAAAAATGAAAATTAAATCTCTATGTCTTAGGTTTCAGCTTTTAATTGCTCCTTAAACAAAACATAAATAGATAAATAAATAAGGAATTTGAGCCTAAATCTTGTGAAAGAAAAATTACGGTTTTTATATAATACCATGAACACTTGAATTCTGCCTGACTTCTGGTAATGGTGAGTTATACAGCTAAGACTGGCTCACTGTCAGAGGCAGTGACAGGGGGATGAATTCCTAGATTATGGCTTTGCCTTTGAGCTTATTTATTCTAATTTACCTTATATGATATAGTAAATCAGGTTTCAGAGCACTACAAAGTAGAGTAGAAACACCACAGCCACAATATGAAGTCCAAAACTAGAATATGCTTTTTGTACTCATATTTGTCCAAAACACCATGGAAGTATGTCTTCCAGGCAGACATCATCCCTAGACTAGGTATCACCAACCAACACTGCTCCACTGTTATGCTAAATGTGATTCTTTTCTTTCTCACAACCAATATTAACATTGATTTATGTACTCTGGGCAATTTAACCCTAACTTTGGTTATGTGTATACTGTGAAGTAATCCCACACTTCACAGAGCCAAATCTTTTTACCACACAACTACAGCTGTAAAACATGTATAGATCCTGGGAAAAGTGAAATGGAAAGCAATATTTGATCTAATTCAATGACAGAGCATCCAAGAATTTGCAGATAAACAACTAGGATTTCTGCAGCTGTGTCATAAAGACCAGAAAATGGCTTCAACTGTTCATGCCATTTTAATGCCATCTCATGAAACAAAGAAAGGTTTGTCTGCAAGATACAAATTAAAAATACTTCAAATATTACTTATTGAGGTATAATACTCAGTTCCAAGATGTTTCATTTTCTGGTTTTGCATCAACCAATAAATCCTACCTGAAAGTTTCAGATAGGCATCGTTCATGTACCATTGGCTCTGTTACGGGAACCATCGCACCCAGCAGTCCAGCTCTTATTTGTTTTCAACAGTTTTGGACCAAAAAGCACAGTTAGTGGCAGACCCTATCAACTCTTCACCTTCCAACAGCCCCATTGCACCTCTGTCCTTCTGCAGCTTCAGATGATTAATAATCTGGAGGACTTTTCTTGGCAGAAAAGAAAGGATAAAGGGCAAATTTTCAGAGTACAGGCACAGGAAAATCTGAATTCAAATATATCTTCTGATGAGGAAAGTCTATGCAGTATCTGCTATGCAACCCCAACATGGGGGAACAAAAGGGCAGCTGAGCATTACAAAGAGGGATTGTTCTCCATCTGCACTGCCTAGCAGCAGCAGCACCTGATATAGTCTCTAGAGCAGCAACATTGCCACAATTCACCACTGCAAACCAGGGTGAGATGCTGGCACATCTGAGTCTAATGGAGCTCTGACTTCAGCAAGACCAGAATTCAACCCAGGTTCTTCTTGCCTCGAGAGACAGGAAAGTGTGCTCACAGATATGAAGTAAAGACAGTTATACTACCACAAGCTGTAGTTTGTATTTTTATTTTGAAGGCAGAGTCTTATGGAGACCTATTGGATGCTCATGCATTATTAATTTTCTTCAGCTATAAAATATAAAATGGAGCATACAATAACATGTTGTTTATTGCTTATGCCGGTATGAGGCTGAGAAACTCGGATCTCCTGCCAGACACTTACAAGCAGAACTGTTCCACTTCATGCTGATGACACTGCTCCAACAAACAGCACTAATCAAATTGCCCAGGGCCTTCCAAAAAAACTGTTAAACTGCATTATCAAAAAATAGTCCAGTAGTACTGCCCATCTTAGTCTTATATTGAAAGTGTGGCTTGGAAAGCCTCCAAATATGTTACAAAAATATAATAGGTTCTCCAGATTTGCTTCTGAAATTCCAGCCATTTTACATCACTGTCCTGAAATGAATGGCAGCTGATAGCTATCACAATATTTAGAGGTTTATAAAGAAAAATGTTCCACTTTAAAGGTAGCAATGTGTTTGCATCAAATTTTAACATGCTTAATGACAAAGATTCCTGTTTATCTGGAAAAGTTGCTAATACCGGTCTGCTGGTTTCTCTAAACATTTCACAGTAATTAAAAATATCATTTCATTCCAAAGAACAAATGCATTCTGATTTTCTCAGTTCTGTACAACAGAAAAACTAGAGTTTGCTCTATCAGAAGGTCACCTTCATACCATTAATTTCTGGGCTTTTTAGATTTTCTTTCAAGTAAGCACTTCAGTCAACACCACTGAATTTGTAAAGCTGTACTTATGTACCTGGTTTTTTCAGTGATGAAAAAAGTGAGAGACCTTTTTTATTTAGTTGAGCATCTTCCTCTTGGTAGTTGTCAGTCTTGGCCGTGTCTTCTGCTTTTTCTTACATCTTTAGCAATGTTTTCAAGATGAAGGAGGAGCAGCTGGTAGGACCATGTCATCAGAAGCAGACAGGTTTCAGACTGGGGAAAGGCTCCAGAAACATCATGAGTTGTATGTTCTAGAAACTGGGCAAAGTTCAGCGTTCACATTGTCTTCTCAAGGACCACTGAT
This sequence comes from Sinosuthora webbiana, assembly GCA_013397395.1. Classification (NCBI taxonomy): domain Eukaryota; kingdom Metazoa; phylum Chordata; class Aves; order Passeriformes; family Sylviidae; genus Sinosuthora; species Sinosuthora webbiana. The sequence goes on along the minus strand of VXBN01005298.1, from coordinate 2,386,278 downwards.
CCCCTTGAAAAACAAAAGAAGGTTAAGAGCTCTTCTGTAATACAAATTTCCCACTTGGAGTGAGTGACAAGCTTTTGTGTTCATGGTATTCTTCTTTCCCGCAATCTGTGTATCCAGTTGCTAGCAGATCCTCTGAGGTATAGAGTTGGCCAAGTCTGTATTGGCAAATTGTGCCATATATCAGGAACAGATCTGTGAAGCAAAACTGTACTGCTGAACATCTGACATGAACAGTCTTGGTGATTCTTCCTATATGCATTGGGGAGTGCAGCTTCCACTTCAGTTTCATCTCCAAGTCTGAACCATTTCAAAATGCAAACATCATAGTAATGGGGATAACTGGATGATTAACTGCAAAAGCATGTTCCTGATCTCAATAAAAATGCCTTTGAAAGCTTCTTCATGCTTCAACTTCCCAATTTCTATAAGCTCTAAGAGTCACTGCAGTCTCAAAAATTAAAAAAAAAACAGTTTCTTTCAGATTCACCAATGTCAGAAGATAACCCAGGCCTGAACTTACTTGTCTCCATCTAACATTCAGTTGAGGGTTTTTTTTTTGAGTGTGGTCAGAAAAGTAAATAGACATAGCAATATTTAGATGAGAGGTAGATTTAGGTAGAGGTGGCTTATATGATGCAAAATACTGGAAGGTGCATCTGTATTTTTTGCCATTTTATTTCCATCTATTTTCCTAGGTGAATTTGATGAATACAGTAGAGGAAGCAGCAACAGAAAGGTCTTGTTAGGTCCTAGCACACTGTGAGCTGTGTGAGTATGCTTCTGCAAGTAATTTTGCCTATGTCCCTTGACTCCTGTTTGCAGAGCTTCAGTTCTTCTGGGGCTAGACACCTCTGTACAGAGGCTGACATCTAAACTATTGTGGTATCACAGCATGGGTACATGAGAAGGGCAGGGAATCATTGTCCTGGTAACAAATAGTGATATATAGACCATCAGTTTTAACACGGGAAAATTAGACATTTATTTATTTATTTATTTATTTATTTAGACTTTCAGAAAATACTTGTAATTATTAAAAAAAACCCCAAAAACCGAAAAAAAGCACCTTGGATAGCAGAATGATAAACCACTGATAGTTATTTGCTTTCTGAGTCATGGACATCCTGGCCAAGTTCTAACTTGGAAACTCCTCTATCTCCAGTATCTCCTGTATCTCCAGTACCTCAGACATTTTTAATGAAGCACATGTAGTAATTATCTTTGTTACCATTGCAGATTGATTTTTAAAAATTATCTATGCCTTTAAAGAGCCTTTTATTTGAAAACAAGAACAACTAGCTGAATAAGTAAGAGGTTAACTAGAAAACCTGGCACTTCCTTCATTACCAATATATCATCAGTTCAGCAGAATTACTGGGAAATGGAGAAGAAAAAAAATTTTCATTGCAGTATATTTAATTGCAGTATATTTTAAAACACATCTCATATAGAATTTATTCCCCAGGTCACATCTAGATTTGTTTTGAGTATTCTAAAAATGTCACATGTTTTCTATTTATAGGCCAGTATGATCAGACTCCTACAGAATAAAATGAGGTCTCACTAATTTTAAGTGTCCAACAAGGAGGTATTCTTTCTATCATTAGAGGTGAAATACAAAACCAAATAATAAAATGTGCTTTCCTATAGTGACAATTAATTTCCCCTTTCAAGGAAATTTGGCCAAAAGGTATTGAAAATGAAACTGGTTCTCCATAGATATAGGTAAAGGCTAATTAAGAATGTCCTACATTATAATTCCATGAAGCTCCTCCATTTCCCACATCCATACACGGTCTTATTGACTAGATGCAATAACCTGCCACTGCCCTTACACATTTCTCTGGACAAGCTCAATACAGCAATATACAGAGAATTGCAACACTGTTACAAAGGTAAGTATTTATGGTGTTTTTTTTTCATTCTGGTTGTTATTTTTTCTCATTCCCCAATCTTGCTTAGCGAGAAATCTCATACATTTTCTTTAGCAACTGTAGGATGTGATTTAGCTGATATTAAAAAATCCATATAATCAGAAAGAAATGCACTAAGAAAATCTAAGATATTCACAAATGTTTTTGCTATTTGTACATGCTTAAATACTCATATACAGTTGCATATGTATATCAGGATAAAATTGTAAACAACTGAGAAGTAGAAGAAAAGTTGAATTTGCAATTTTTATAATTGTAAGTATATGATTAATCATCCAGCTTAATAGCATAAATAAAAGTATGTAACAGACATTATTTCAAAACAGTCACAGGAAAATAATCCAAACAATCCCCCAGTATTCATAGCCACAATTTTTTTACTACGATATCACAGGAAAAGGTTGTAATTAATGCAAAAATAAAGCAGACAATCTATTAACATAATCTGAATAAAATCCTTCCACTGTTAAACGCAGACACTAAGTGCTAGTATAATACTTTATAATACTTTATTAATTAACAAAGTATTTATCCACTGGGAAATGAGGATAAAAGACCGTATATTTTGTCAGACTGCAGAAAAATGTGTTAGCTCTTCATAAGAAATGCATAAAACTCAAACAAAAGAATGATTATTTCTTTAAACCAATTACATTTAATCTCAGAAGAAAGAATGAATAAATCTACTCCTTCATGTTACTGTGATACACCACCAAAATTATGGAGATCAGAGTCCTTATAAATTTCAGGGCTAGTCTCCAGCTGTTCTCCTGAACAGTTAAAAGTATTAGTATACCACATGGAATTTTAAGTTACGGGATATTTTTAGGAGGAGGAATAGTTTTATAAATGCAATACTTTAAATGGTGCTAGTTTTTAGGTAAATGAAAGATATGGTGCTTTCTAAAAAATGAACAGTCTTTGTCACACAGCAGTCATTCTGGCCAGATAACTTTTACAGCATATCCTTACACTTGCATGTGCTCTGGAATTCTTACTTTTCCTTCACTTAAATTTTGCAACTGTTATGTTTTTGGATAATCATACTTCAACTAATTATAAACAATTTGTTACCCATTTCCTGCTAAAAACAAGCAAACCACAAAGAACAGTACAAAAAGAAAACAGACTTTCCAAATTAAAAAGGATTTACAGATGAGAACAAACACAGAGGAACATTCTACTCAGAAGAGAAAATATTTTACATTTAGAAAAGGAAATTAGAATAGTAAGGTTAGAAGAGTATTGCTCAATGGAAGACAATGCTCACTGAAACCTGGTAAGTAATTGGAATAAACTGGTCTAAAATTACTAGCGGATGGCTAAAAAATTTCTAACATGACTACTTATCAATGCAACTGATTTTCAAAAATTTAATGTTTTGACTCCCATAAGACATAACCATTAAATTTTCTACTATTGATTCTGAACCTGATCATTAAGATGCTTCCTAGTGACTTTAAATATAAATTTCCTTCCTTTAGTTCACGGGAGGACTTTGGAGACTCACAAATACATAATTATCCAAAAAGCTGAGTCTCTTCCTATACACCTTTGTCCAAGGTCTTGCATTATCCCAGGAATAAGGAATGGAGAACACCAAAATCTATTCCTATGCAGATAGCTACTGCATAATTTTCAATCTTCCTGAAGCCTTTTATTCACGTTGTGTTATCTTGCATTTATACATATCACATTCTTTTACTAAGAAATGCAAGTCAATTACCACCAGATTATCCTTTGAATTTTCTTTTGAAACGGGGTTGTGAAACTAGTGAAAAAAAATCTGTTCTGTTGTAAAAACTGGCAAATGGTTATTTAAAGAGTATATTAATCTTTTCTGTTGGGAGTTCTAGTAATGAACCTTTGCCCTTCCAGATTTTTGTGGACTTGAACTTCAGATAGACTGCATCTCCCTTATTGAAATGAAACATCATAGGATTGTATTGTAAAATGCAAAGTCTACTCAGAGCATAAATACTTCAGAGCATAAGTTCATCATCAATTTATGAGATTTGAAGTGTTAGAAAGGTCTTGATGTGGAGACCATTCCATCCTGATTGTGTACTATGAGAAAACCTTTTTCGTCCCTTCAAGGCAGTCCTTTCTACCTGCTGGGTGCTATGAATACCACTTACTGTGACAAGACGCAAAGCATTCATAATCAATAAGAGAGAACTAATTTATTTACTATTCATGGGTATGCATTGACTTCATATTATTATCATTTCCCCCTTATTGGATAACAATCTAGAAACAAAAGGACGAAAATAAAACACATTCAGATAGGAAAGATAAAACTTTTATTGCAATGAGTGAATGCTTCTTTTTACATCAACATTCCAGTAAACTAATCAAAGCTTACTCTTACAAGGGCTCTTTGTAAAACTAACATATAAAGCAGTGAATACCTCAAGTTTCTAAAACTGAATAAATTTCTATGAAATTTAAGATTGTCTGAAATTTCCTCTTACTTGTATTCATAAAGAATACATATATTCAAAATGACTGATCTAGTAGATAATTTGATTTTTTTTTTTTTTTTTTTTTTTTTTGCTTATTGTTCATCTCTTATTATTACTATTACTCCATTTCACAGAATTAGAAATAGAAACTTTCACAAAGTTGCAGCATGTCTTGCTCAGAACCAGAATTAAAGTCAGAAGTTCCTAACTGGTCTCTGCACTTCACATATAAATCATCTGTAGCAGCATCAATAAATTTAAAAATATATTCTTGGAGGCTCAGATCCTTATGGAATGACTTTCTTTACCTGAAGCCTTAATATAGAATGAAAATTTCTGCCTATCAATGCTTGTTTTGTGTGGCACAGTCACCAGCATATGCTACTGTCTTTCTCCTAATGTCTTTGCATTTTCAATATCCTTCTGATACACTCTTGTTACATATTTAATGTTGTTACAGGTGCAAAATTGTAATTTCAATCTTGAATGCTGTTGCACATGTGCCTCAAAAACACTGAAGGCCAAAACTATGCTGCTAACACAGATTGTGGGTCAACAACATTTTCCTTTGCTTGCTAATGCTTTATTGTCTCTTAGTATACATTGAAATAATAATGGTAATTTATGCAGATATTTTGTATGCATAGCAAATAATGAGAAACACCTGCAGAAATTTCCCTCCTTCTCTGAGTTCAGCAACTAATTATATTTTTAAATAATGGCTACCATTGAACACAATTATCCAAATCACTTTAAGTAATGGAATCTTTTAAAGGTGTTTTTGAAAATTTTCACACAGTTTTTAAACAGTCTTTTTATATAGCAGATAGGAGACAAAAGAACATGGTAAGCAGCTTAGTAACCCAAAAATGTTTTGGCAGCTATAAATCACACTGTGCTTTTTCTTCTGCAGCTAATACTTTTCTGATTTAAAGAAAGGCTAGGATTTCCCCAATACTTTCCCATCCTGATTAACATTCATGGGTGCTATAAAGAAAAAGCTACAGGGAAAAGTAAAATACAGAGCCACCCCAGTTAAAGCGTCTGACTCAGCGAATCTTGCCTTTTCAAAGTTGAGATTTAAAAGCATAAGCAGAGATGGAAAATGGCAATCTTATGAATAAGGAATGAGAGTCTAATTTAAGGAAAAGAGTAGACCCAAGGTCTCTGAAGATTGAAGTAACATCCACTCATTGGAGAGATACTCATACCTTGAGCATTCCTTCCAAACCCCTAACTAAATAGGACAAAGGTTCTGTTTTCCTGCTATGTTCTCCTTGGCAAGTAAATAAGTGAAAAACTGTCAAAGCAAATCATGTGGCAACTACAGCAATCGGTTCATCACATGGATTTGATTCTTTACATCTGCATGTAAAGGAGAGAAATGGATCAGTTTTATTTCAACATCTCTCTCCTGTTTTTACTTCTAAGCTTTCCTGAATGATATAAAAAGTACAAAACTGTTTTGAGTACATATGAAAGTAAAACATATAAATACCCCAAAGCAATAAATGAAAGCAAAAGATTACCTGAAATCTCTATAGCATTTTCTGCCTTATATTCAGATGTTTAACTAAAAGTTTCCTATGTTTCCCTGCACCTGGATAAGAATGTAACTGTAATTGTCATATTATTCACACCAGACTCAACACCAGGCATCTCAGCAGTGAGTTAAAACCAATTTTTGCAACCTCAAAGACGACGGATCAAAATTAACTCAAAGTCAGGATGCTCAGCTATGGAAAAAAAAAACACACAGATGAAGGCTGAGGTGATCCAAACAAGTTAGGGAGACCCCTGTGCAGTCAAAGTTGAGATTCACTGTTTCTACAGGGTAGAGGAAATTACTATGGAAAAGTCCACCCTACAACTACAGGTCCTAGTCTAATCCACTGCAGAAAAACAAGAACAGCTCCATTTTCTAGGGTGCTACTACTCCTGTTGAGGATGTGTGACCTGGGTCTACTTTGCCTCGAGGCTTGGTAGCCAGTCCCTAACTGTACAGACCACATTTGGCTGCTAGTCTTGACTCCAGAAGTGATGGATTTATGTTTTGCGTTGCAAATTCAGCTTGCCCTTCAGCAACATTGCATTACACATGAGTGTTCTCACCTGACAAAACACACAGGTTCCTGGCAAAAGTTGAGGAGAACACAGCAACACCCTAAATTTGAAATACATCAGACAAGTGCTGAATTTTAGAACTCATAGGGGTCACTGCGGTTTGGTCACTTGGACAAGATCATGCCTACACAAGGTATGGCTGCCTCAGATTTGCAATTCATCTTTTTCATCTTCTGTTGCTAGTGGAAACAGACATCTTCTGTTGCTCCTTGAAGTGGACAGGGATGACAAAAATTACCATTACAGCCTCAAAGAAGCCTATTTATCTCTAGTATTACAGGTGCATAGCACAGTGAAATGGGGCAATTAGAGTTAAAAAGGAGGGAAATTAGGACTCAGTTATATGTATGATACTTCTGTGTGAGATGAGCTGTTATTCTAACTCATCTTCCTGAAGCCAGGCATCCACATCATATAAACGTGGGAACAGATACTTAGAGCTCACCTTTTGAAAAGAAGCCAAGGATTAACTTCTAATTTTGAGTTAATCAGAACAAGGATAAAGCAGTTTGGAAAAGCACTGACAAACCATCTTACGTGATTTATAGACAAACAGTAGAAATTATTCCTCAAGTCTTTGTATCAATATCTTCTGCCTGCACATAGCCCTGTGATGTGGCTTTCAGAATCATGCCTTTTTCACTATTATTTTCTTATTTTGTACATACAATAGGTTTTTGCAAACATTACATACATTCAGTAATGACGTTTTATTACAAATGTCAAAAGCATTTGAGTGGCTGCTTTTAAAATTATGTCCATTACTTCAATTTTGAAATTCACATTAAATAAAATTTTTCCCCCGCAAAATTCTTACACTTTGGAAAATTAACAAAAATATTTTCACTTATGCCACAACAGAATCCCCCCCTCACAAACAGTTCATTTTGACAGCTGTGCTGGATTTTTATAAATCTTTACAGAACACTTTAAGATGCTAGAATAAATCAGTATATAAATAATTTCTGTTTCCATCCTAATTCTAAAAATTTCGTTATGTCTTTTGCAATTCTGGAATTAAGAGTAATTTTTGTTAACAGCTGCAAGAATATCTTGTACCAAGATAAATTTGGAATGCAAAAGGAGTAGCATATCCTGGTTGTCTTGATGTAGGTCAAATACTGAAAATTGTATCCAGAAAAAATGTCAGTTGTCATCTGTCCTCAGCCTTTTGTATAAGCATTTGCTAAACTGGTTGATCGAACTATGCTTTCTGAAAGAGATAACACAGAGAATTTGAAGCACATCTCTGCAAGAGTGCAGTTCCAAGCTGGTCCTTATTTCCAAAATAAAGCAGGAGAATGTTAACAGTCATAGCCCAAATAGATCTTCAGAGGATTAAAAGGCATTTCGTTAGGACATGTAAATGCAGAAAATAAACTGATAAATTCTATTCTGCTTTCTGTGTGATGTCCTGTGTGGTACTTAACTGGAAAGGGAAAAAGCAACCTAATGTTACAGAAGCAGGCAGCGCAAGAATTGAATAACACCAAACTAAGGAAAAGTAGATAACTTTTTCCTGAAATTCTGCAGTGGGCATTTAAAGGAGAAAGAAGGCGCTGTGGGAACAGAATTCTCACATCAAGGCAGATTACAGGGATTACTTTACATTTCCAAATTCCAAAAGGAGACCCAGGCTTTACTGTCTTGCAGGATCAAACCCAATCTCAAGTTATCAAAGACTGACCTTAAGTATAACTACAAAATACATGATCCATTATAATCTCATTTGACCAAGTTATTTACACTAACTTTTACTTTATTGAGATGAAATGCTAAGTTTTTCTGTTATTATGAGGACTGAATAAAAAATACATATTATTATTATAAACTTCCTGGCAAGTACTCTCCCAGTTAAAATACCTTACAGGAAAAAAAAAGTGCATCCCTTTGCAAAGTGTTATAAAAAAGACCTTGCATTCCCACCCGCATTTGCCATAGACTAGGGTAATGGTGAGTGTTGTAGGGACCATTTCTCCTCCCAACTGTAAGCAAATATCTCGTTTTTGGTGCACGGAAGAAGNTTTTTAATGCTGCCACATTTTGCAAACTGCGGTAGCTTCCAACGTCCATGAGAGGGAACTATTGTTTAACAGTTGAAGATTCATAGCCCCACTTCGGTTCATTCAGCCCAATTTCCCTCTGCTTATCTGAACCCTGCCAAATGGGATGTTCAGAACGTAAAAGGACAATCCCGATCCTCATTAGAATGCTATTTTTGAAAGCTAAACTGTTTTAACTTTTAACAAGAAGGGTACTAAAGATGGTGCTACTAATAGGATTTGGTGTGCTGTGCAGATGGAACCAAGTGACAGGCACCTGATACCAGAAACCGGAGACATGATAGCAATAGACATCACAACAAGAATACATTTGCTGTGTTCAGTGCTTTCTAGAGAAAAAGAAAACTTTTCCTAGGGATATATTAATTTTAAAAAGTGTCATTGTAAAACAAAATATTTTTTTTTTATTTTTTATCAGATTTATCAGATTCCTGCTTGACGAGTAAAAATAATGATCCATAACTGGTACAATGTAAACATATGCTATGTGGTACTCATTTTTAAAATCTCCCAGGCAATTTCAACTAGAAAAATCCAGACTACTGCACCAGAAGATATGTATAGTGGACTCTTGGAGATTACAGTCTCCTCCTATTCTGCTTAGACCCTACAGTGGCAGAACTACTAAACAAATTAGAAAACATAAGATTCTTTAAGCTTTGGTGGTTTTGTGTTGGCTTTTTAAAAATGTTTTGGAGCAGAGGAGAAAACAAATATATTCATTCATCTTGACAGTCTCCTGATTTATTAGAGCATTGACATCCATTCTCTTTGTACAATTTGGCAAATGATCAATAGAATTATTCTTTGTGCAGGCAGTCTCAGATTGAGTGCGGCAGCAGGTACAAAAGGCATCATACCAGATTAGGCTTTGGGGTGAATTGACAGCGTAAAGGGACTTCAGTTTTATAGACTAGAAAAGCAGTAAGTCAGTCGATAATGTGGCTGAAATTTATGGAATCAAAGCCTTTTTGTGAAATTCGTACTGTTAATTTTATTTTTCTTAAATAAATTTTACAGAGACATATAAAATATATATTTATTTTCTAATAAAGATTTGAGAACTGCTAAGCCAAAAAGAGTAAACACTGTTATTGATTCTTCCTTTTCCTACCTTCCTAACTTTTTATAAGTGAGTAGTCCAACTGAATTTAATGTGGGTAACTTAGATTATTTTGTCTCTAAAGTTAAGAAAGCTTTGCAGGTTTAAGTAAGATTTTTTTGTGCTTTTTGATTATGTAGCTATTTTTCTGGTATATAAAATGACTCTGAAATAAACAGAATACCACCAGAATTATTTAAATATATGTTGATTTAAAGTGTTACACATTTCCTGGCCTTAATTTTGCCCTTTGTTTGAAACTAATAGTCATCAAAATTGTAGTGGCTTAACCGCTGTCTTTAAACAAGAAAACATTCCACATTTGATTAACAGAGAAACCTCCTCATCAAGATTTTTTTTAATATTCTATTTTTTATTTCTTCATTAAAAAATGCAACAAAATAAGATGTCTTATAAGTAAAAAACCTATCACAATTAAGCCCATTCTCAAATTAATTAAATAGCAAGGTCCTCCAAACATTTTGTTCAAAAATGTAAAATCCCTCAACTTAAAATGCTCTGAATTAACATTTATTTTTTCTATTAAAAAGACTCAGCTTCTCTCTGTGCCTCAAAACTGACATATTGTGCAATAAACAGCAATCAGCCTAAAGATGCTATATTAAACAAACCAAGTTTTGTTTTGCTAAACTAAGCAAAATTAGTTGAATGCCCTAAGTAATAGTTGCTGGTATTTTTTTGTAAATTATTTCTCCACTTGTTTTTGTGTCTATGCATAAATTAAAAATCTGCTGAAATTTATTATTCATCTGAGATGTAATTAATATGCAAAAATATGCAAATTAAGATGCAATTAGGCTTCAATTCTCTAGTGGAATTTTCCATTATAATTTAATACAAAGTAATAGAGTAATTGGTGTCACGTGTAATTACGGTTACTCACGTGTACTTGCAGACGTGAAAATGGTGTGGTATATGTTAGTTATCCTATGCAAATGTACCGTACTGGCTCTTAACACTTGGGAACTAGGTAAACAAAGATTGCCTTAAAAAAGAAGTGAGCAACAGTGACCCTTCTTACTTGTCATGTACTTTCATTTTCAAGAACATGAATAATAGTAATTAATTTTTCCTGTGTTTATTCCTTAGACTTTATAAATAGGCGGCATGATGCAATACTAGGCTTTCTGGTTTTACTGTCTTCCCTAGGAAATCATGTTTGGCAAAACAAAAAATCGCCATCAAAAAAACAAGGATCTGGAGGATCAGTAATATGCATAACACCAACTTGTCAAGTTTTAAACACAAAATATATTTTCTGTCTTAATGTGATATATAATCAGTTTCTAATTGTTTTATAATTCGCTGCTTCTTACTATACAGCTTTGCACTACAACCTAAAATGCAAAATCAGATTCATACGCTTTGGCTGGAGGGAGAATCCCCAAACAGTCATGGATATGTATGTACTGGTGTGAGGAAATCACACTGAATTCAAGTTTTCTGAAGTGCTAACATCTGCAGGATCTTCCTCTGAGTTTGTATGAACTTCCAATATAAGTGGCTACCTGTGATACCACAAAATAATTTGCTAGATTTTTAAAGTCTCTTTCCTGTTTGTGAAGTATAGTTCTTGCTTGGCACTTACAGAATTTTGGATATAGCAATAAATTGTTCAAATCACCCAAGTAGTAAAAATTTCATAATTTGGCTGATAACTACATATCCAGTTGGATCAAAGGGACAGATTGCCATGCACTTGAATTCATAAAAATAATAAAGAAAAAATAATGGGAAAAAGCCCCCAAGCAAAACCAGAAAAATGCTTTCCAAATTTTATTGTAACAAAATATGAAAACTGAACAAATATAATTTTGTTCTTAGCTTTGACTCCAAACTCATCATTCCTGCACAGCAGCATACACCTCTCATTTTTAACACCCTAACAGCAACACACATAAACCAGTAGTATGTGTGAAAAAGAATGATTCCGGTCCACGCTGGTTATTTTTGGGGGTCCTTTGGCTGGTTTTATTTTTGAGTTCTAAGGTATATTGTACAACCATGCTTTAGCTCTAGCGCTATCACATTATCAAAACCTTTTCTTTTTCCCCATGCAGGCTGGAACTTGTTACAAGTTTAATGTGGATGGATCAATGTCTAGGTAGGTGGGGTGAAGAGAGGGAAATTGGAATGATTTAATGTAATGAGTATAGAGCTTCAGTGTGCCAAACTGGTCTCCTTCTCTTTCTCTTCATTTGCTTCTACTGCCGCTGGCTAATTATTTAAAGGAAAAGCCATCTATGTGAGAAAATAAAATCTACCATTAGTCTCTCGAGCTGCGCCCTTCCCTAGCCCCACCCATTCATCCATATGTAGCTTTTCCATTCACTCCCATAATACCACCAATTACTATGCAGTCAGGACCATTCATATTCATATTCACATCTCACTGTGGACATTTAAGCTACACTCTGAGCAACACTCATACCTTAAACTACACCTATTATACAGCTGTTGTACAATTACTGTAAATGAAGTATACAATATGGGGCTCAGCTTGTATAATAATTTGTAATCAGTGATAGGGGAAGAGGGTTTTGTGTACTTCTGCCCTGCGTACCTTTTGGTCTACTTCTTTCCATCATTCTTCTCTCCCTTTCTCCCCTTGGGCTTGGTTCAATAAAGGCTTATTCTGAGAGACACAATAAAGAGATTCCCATCTAGGGTAAAATAACTTAGCCCTCCTGCAACTACACCAGTTTATGCCAGCTGAGACAGTCAGCCTGTCTGTCTCAGCACATAGCACTGATCTCTTTTGTATCGTTCTTTGCTAAAATGGACTTAAGTTTGATTTATATCAGGGACCAGAACAGAATATGTAACCTATGTGTGATAACATGATCAGAAGAAAGGTTAAAGAGGAAGCACTACAGAAAGCACGGCTAACTAAATTAACGGCGTTTGATCTGGTTCTTTTTAAATGTTTATAGTGTATTAGCTGTTCCAACAGGCAAAAGATTAGAGACTTGATGGATCTAATGGTGAATATCAGGTTGATAACAAAAGAAAGGATATTCAGCAGAATATGATTTATGCAGGCCAGATATCTCACTGGTGGGCTAAAGTTTCCACAATCTTTCCATCTTTGTGATTTTGTCACTTGAAGTTGGGATGGATTTATCATTAATAGCATCAAAACCATGCTGCAATATCTTGAAACAAAAATATCTTTCTCACTGCTACCCAGTGCATGGTCAACATGAACTGTATTTTGCAGAAAACATAAAACAAGAATATTATGGATGATTCAACATAAATTTTCCAATAATTTTTTCAGATTTTTTCCTGTTTATAAACATGTTTACAAAAATACGGTCATACAAACAAAAATTAACAGTTGTGGAGTCTTCACTTGCCTAGAAATGTTCTTCAATAACACGGAAGTCCATGTCACAAATATATATGTGTGCTTCATCTTCATTACATTGTCATGTCCTCCTTCTATGTTTTTTCTGATCTACAAATTCCATGTGATTTGTTCTTGTGACTGTCTTCAGAAGACTGTATGGGGACTAGTCACATATATTCTCCTCCGTAATCGTTTGCAAGACTATAGCCTTACAATAGGTAGTCAGTCTTAGTGGAGTTTTACAAGTCCTGCCATCTAACATGCTGTGTCCTCAAATAGAATCACAGTGCTAACAAAATTTAATAGCATTTTAATAGACGTTACTGTTTCAATTACAGCAGGCTTTCTTCCTTTCTCTCTTAAAGCAGAAGGTCACAGTCAATATTACTGATGTCATCCCATTGGGTAACAGTTAACAGAGGTCTTGTTGTGGGTTTTCAGCTGAATAATTGCTGGGTTTTATGATTCTTTACTAAATGGATGTCCTGACTGAGAGGTTCTGTATATCTTTCCCCCTTGTATGCCATGTTACAAGGAAGTTACAAGTCACTGCTCTTCCGTCAATATTTTGTTTATAGACAGCATTGTCTCCCCTCCTTTCTCTCTCAAGACTCCTGCTATCCTCTGTCATAGGTGGAAACAACTGTTTTCCATCAGAGACTATTCAAAATATCATTCCTTCCATTTGTTTCTGTCTCTCAAGATATTATTGTAGCTCCTTCGGAAGGTAGATTCTACCACAAAATTAAGGACCAAACAGAGATATTTGTTTGTTGCTGCTGCGGTACTTCTTCACCAATCCATGTTCACATAGTGGCTGTTGTTCCTACATTTGTACAGCAATACCAAGGCTTTACACATTCCTCACAAACTTGCATGTTTCTGCAGTGAGGTAGATTAGTTCAAACAGTTGTCAGCAAGACAGAAAACATTGTCCTTTGTGGGAATCAAGTACACATGTGATTCAAGTGGTTAATGGTTCAGAGTTGTTGCATTTGCCAGGTATATAAAAAGATACAGCATGAAAAGAGAAAAAAACTCATTCTCAGATAGCCTTGAAGAAGGCAGATGTTCCAAACACAATTCAAACCCATGACATCTGCTACAGTTCAGCTGTCTCAGAACATGAGAATTAGAACCTCACACTCAGGCAGACACCTGACTGCTTCCTTTACGTCTGTAGTAAGGCCCTCTAGCCCAGCTTTGCTAAAGACTTGATCATTCTGTAGTTTAAGAAAGGGCTCCAGAAAAATAAAATCACTATTGGTTAAGATAAGTCTTTCTGCAAGTAACAACTGAAATATTAATATATATTTTGTATGAGGAGCTTCTGATAACCTTCCAAAAACCTGCAGTAAATCAGTAAGATAAATGTCCTTAACTGGAGATGTATTTTGGACCCTAAGTTCTCATCAAGTGACTTATCCACTCCAAATTTATCTTTCATCTCTCTATGTAGGTGCAGAGAAGTAATTGGTTTTAGCTGTTTGATCATGGAAAGAAATGTGGACTGCATCACAGCATGCAGAAAAGTTATAATCTGATGAGGAGTGGTCTTGATAAGAGCACCATTTTAAAAAGCCTAGCTCTTCCTTCTCATCCTTCTGGTCCCTGGCTTAATGTTCCTACACCCTTTATACTCTTCAGCTTACACCCAGTAGCAAGGGAATGTGATGAACTGACAAGGATTAAAAATAACCTGTTAAAACCAATTTGGTTTAACCTGACTGTGTTAGTCATACTGCTGCTAAAAAGAATTTCTCAATTTGCATTCCTGTTTCCCAGGCTCTTCCCCTTTCTACTGTGCCCTCTAAAGTAACATAGGTAGTAGACTTAATTCATTGTCATTTCCATGGAATCCAGGTGATGATCCAGATAACAATTGCCTCTTTCATCCTTCCTCAACAGCACTATGTCTTGCTGCTCTTCTCTTTATCTCTCTGACAAATATCAGGTGCCAAAATGGGTTATTTGCAATATTCCACTAATACTTTAATGATCTCTTACTTTTACCTTCTGTCTAGGAAGCACTGTCTGTCTTCTTAGTCATTCATTGACTTCCCTTCATCTTTCCCAGCTTTGGCAGTACTCTACAACAGTAGAGTTGCAATCTCTGCTTCCAATGACAGTAATGGCCTCACTCACTTTATATTACCTTATTTTTTATCATGGGTTTCCCTGGTTTGGCCTCCCACGAAATGTCCACAGTTCAGAGCTAGAATTATGGAAGACTCTAGTCTTTCAGAGGTAAAAATTTCCTGGAAGTTCCTGTGCATTTTTAGTATGGGAAGTGCTGAGAGTGACAAAGAAGGAAGAGACCTCAATTACCAACAGAACAGCCAGTAGCCCACATTTGCAATGCTGAAATAGGATAAGAGGCTGAACTTCAAGTGCAACTTCAACCAATTTTTAGTTACTGCTATAGAATAGAAAGGTTCAACAAGAAATACAACAAATATCCACTGCTTGGGTGCAGCTGCCCCGTAGACAGAAGCCCAAGCCATGTCAAGTGTCAGTCCATAGTAGATGTAAATCGTTTGACTGGGTGATTTTCTGCTCTGCTTTGTATTTCTCCATGGCAGAGCAGCACTGTAGAGCAACACCTCTTCTTAGGAAGTCCATCTTTGCCAAAACTGAAGTTTGCATTTCAAGTGCAAAAGGGATGTTTAGAATTTTTAAAGCGAACAAAATTAAAAGAAAAACCAAAAAGCTCCCCAAAGCTCTTTCAATTAGTTGGGAAATCTCTAGTCCACTTTATATAAGACCTTTCTTCACCCATAACTAAATAGTGTGTAACTTCTATCTGAAGCCATTTTACTTATTTATTCTGCTGAAAATCTGTATTTTACTGCATGCTCAAGATTATTTCCTCCCCAACTGCTGATCACCACTACTATTCTAACAAAGATGCCATATAACAATTAATTGCTTTGCTTTGTATTATAGCTCATCAACTTGTTGGGAGCTAGGAAAAATGAAATAATGGGGGTCACTTCTGGAAAATGAGTTTATTTTCATGCCAGCTGCAGAAAATGAGCAAGGCTGGCTTCATGCCAGTTAAAGGGATGCTGTAAAAGGTTTTTTCTGTTTGCCTGAAGAACAAATGCTGAACTAAAGTTACACATGCTAATACAAACATGCATGTTACATACATGCAATCTAAAAAAAATATTATTCCACAAAATAGGCTAAATTTCATATCATACTGCATTTTGCCCTCACCTTTCCTTTTTTATATTTTTAACTTACAACAAAACTCCTTTTCTTGTGCATTTATCCTTTTGAACGTGGTTTACTAATTTAACATAAATACCAGCCCACAGGGGTTTTGCAGCTACATGACCTGGAAACTAGATATTAAGAAGTACTTTAGAATTTGCTTAGAGTTTTTAGCCTTTTAAAAGCAAGTCTGATAACCTGCTTCATCTATTTGTGAAACATTAAATGATTAAAAGTTTTATACAAATGGAAGAACCACATAGATATTTTCAAGCACTCAGCACCTGTGTACTGATATTTTGACTAATGTGTCTTAAATCCCCAAGAAAGCTGAGCTCTATAGACTTAGCAGATTACTTAATGGCAACATTTGTTAAGGTACTGCCATAAGTCAGTTTGGAAGTAACCGATGACTAGACTCATCATTGAGCAGAGAGAGGATACCGCTTCTTTCTAACAACAACACATTGCTGAAAATTTCTTCACTGAGGCACAAATCTCTTTGTAGCACTTAACTTCAACACCCCACATGGCAGTGCCCTTAACTTCCATATTTCTGTCATGCATGAAATGTCTGTTTCTTATTATAAATTCCAGAAATTTGAATCAAGAAAAGAAATTATGAAAAGAGAAGGAAAACCTTTTTAATATTGGAATGCGTGAGCCTTAATAGCGAAGAAAAAAAACATAAAGGAGAGTGTAACTGATAAATAAATGAAACAAGGTGTAAAGAAGTATTAATGTTTTCATTATTTCATACCATTTCTACTCTGTTGCAACTGATTTCCATAGTAATATAGTTAGCTCAAAATCTGTCTTTGCATATAAGGTCTCCATAGAAAAAGCAAATGTGAAAATGGCAATATTTTCAACACTTCTTTTCTTTAATAAAACTAACATTTTCAAATCTGCTTTTATTAAAACACAATAAATACCATCAATTTTTGACATGAAATCTCATTACACGCTGTAAATATTTATCACTTTGCAGAAAGAAGATTATACATTAGTTCTATTCATTCAATTCAAATCTGAGTAAGAATGAATTCATGTTTTATTTTTCTTCCTCTATTTAAAAAGGCCCAGTTGCTGTAAGAAAATGAAAGAAATTCTCTTTGTTGCTGGTAACAGATAGGCAGAGAGAAATATCTCAGAGGTAAGTGCTCTGACACACTGTTCCTTGACCCTGCAATTACTCCCTGCCAATGCCATTCATGATTCTCACAAATTCCCATTGATTTCAAAAGAGTCAGTCCATGAAGATCTCTTTGTAAAACGAAGATACTAACCTTTCTGTTTCTGGAATTTAGCTTCAAACATGGAGGTTACAAGGGAAAAAAAGGAAAATCTGATTATTTTATTCTCCTTTTACCTTTGTAACAGAATCACTGTTATATTAACCAGCAGAGCTCAGAACATGGATATGCCTCTGTTCACAAAGCTCAAAACTGAAATATAAGTGGTGTAACAGCAGGACAAGGTGAATAGATGAAATAAATTGTGGAAGCCTATGTTATGCCTGTCTGTACTAACCATCATGAGGACTCTTTATTATTCTTTTCATTAAATCTAACCCCAAGTATTTTAAATCAATGTTTTAGCTTCAAATGTCTAGCTTGCATAAGTGCCATGTTTTCTGAGAAAATCATTCTTGCAGAACTGTTGCTCTTTGAGTTTATGCTTTTACCTAGATAACAATATAAACCATATCCTGTTGCACAGTCTTTGAAGAATTCTGCAAGTATCATAATTTAGTTGCATACGTTCCATAAGTCTCACTCAAATCCTTTGAAGAATGTTTTTGCTAACCTACATACATTTAGGAACAAAAAAATTGGGCTTCCTCTCCTTTTTGGGGGGCACAGTCTTTGCAGAATAAAACAATAAAACAATTTCATCACATATAAAGAGAATTTGACACATTGCTCAAGCAATTTGAAATTCTACAACAGACATTCAGCCTCCCTGATAATAAACAAGAAAACAAATAAATAAAATTGAGACGTTTTCAACCACGATTAGCTCTGATGCCAGGCTCAATTATAAATTTTCCTGCAAAAGCTGGGAGATGTGGCTGAAGAGCATTCCCACAGAAAGGCATCTGGGAGTCCTGGTCAGCAGTGAGCCCTGTGAGCCCAGCAGGAAAACCCCATCCTGGGGTACTTCAGATACAGCATCACCAGCCAGTCAGAGGTGACCATCCCACTGCATTCAGTGTTGGGGTGGCCTCACCACGGACACTGAGTGCAGTCCTGGGCCCCACTGTTTAAGCAGGATGTGGAGGTCCTTGAATGTGTCCAGAGGAGGGCAACAAAGCTGGTGATAAGCCCTAAAGAACATCCTGTAAGGAGTGGCTGAGAACACTGTGTTTGTCTGGTTTGGAGACATTAAGGCTCTTGGTACCTCCCTGAGGAGGGGAAGCGGAGAGAGGTGCTGATCTCTTTTTTCTCGCGTCCAGTGATAAGATGCATGGGAATGGTTCAAAGGTGCAACATGAGAGGTTGAGACTAAATATTAGGAAATTTTCTTTACAGAGGGAATGGTCAGACTCTGGTACAGGTTCTAGAGAGGTCATTGACAGCTGCAGTGCTTAAGAGGTGTTTGAAGAACGGCCTTAAATACATGCATTTAACTTGGTCAGTCATGGACTGGTCAGGCTGTTGGACTAGGTGGCCACTGTAGGTCCATTCCAAATAAAATATTATATTTTATTCTGATAATAAGATGTCTATGATTGTAAGGCAAATGTGAAAAGATAATATAACTCCGAATGTGCGGTTGAACATAAAACACTACTAAGTAGAATTCATTTATTTGTAATCATGTGAGAATTAAAACTATGAATTAATTCAGTCAGGATACCAAAATATTTTAGCCCATAATTTCATGAACCAAAGACACACAGAATTGTTAGGTTTGGTAGAGGCCTCTGGAGATCATCTAGTCAAACCCCTCTGCCAAGGCAGGGTTACCTAGAGCAGGTTACACATGAATGATTCCGGGTGGGTTTTGAATGTCTCCAGAGAGGAAGAATCCATGATCTCCCTGGGCAGCCTGTTCCAGTGCTTTGCTACCCTCCATGTAAAAAAGTTCCTCATGCTGAGGTGGAATTTCTTGTGGTGTGTTTCATGGCCTTGTTGCTCCTGTCCTGTCTCTGGGCACCACTGGCACCATCCTCTTGGCACCTGCCTTTGAGATATTTGTATGCATCAATGACATCCCCTCTCAATCTTATCTTCTCTTGATTAACAGGCCCAGCTCCCATAGTCTCTCCTAAGAGAGAGGCTCCAGGTCCATAATCACTTTTGTGGCACTCCACCCAATCTTGTCCTTGGCTTTCTTGTAATGAGGAGCCCAGAACACAGAGCTGGATGTGGCCTCACTGGGGGCAAGTAGAGGGGGAGGACCACCTTCCTCGACCTGCTGGCCACACCCTTCCCTAGGAAGGATACTATTGGTCCTTCTGGTTGCAAGAACACTGCTGGCACATGGTCAGCTTGTCATTCACAAAGACTCCCAAGTCCTTCTCCACAGAACTGCTCTCTAGTAGGTCAAGATTCCTCTCCACCCAACCCTATTAGCCCATCAGGGTCCTAGTGAATGGCTGCACAGCCTTCAGGTGTATCACCCACTCCCTCCAGTTTTGTATCATCAGCAAACTATTCTATCCCTTTGTCCAGGTCATTGACAAATAAGTTAAATAAGATTGGACCCAGTATTGATTCCTGGGGAATGCCACTGACTACAGGCCTCCAACTGGGTTCTACTCCACTGATCATGATCCTCTGTGTTCAGCTAGTGCTTGAACCGCCTCACTGTCCATTTGTCTAATCCAAATTACACATTTCCCAAACTTACCTATGAAGGGTGTATAGAAGATAGTGTCCAAAGACTTGGTGAAGTAAAAGTAGACAACCTCCACTGTTCTCCCTTTATCAATCCATCCTGCCAAGCCATCATGGAAGGATATCAGATTGGTCGAGTGTGATTTCCCCTTGGTGAATCCATGCTGATTACCCTTTTCTTCTGTGTGCTTAGTGATGACCTCCAGTATGATCTGCTACATCTCTTTCCCAGGGATGGAAGGGAGGAGAGGCTGACTGGCCAGAAGTTTCCCCAGTCTTCCTTCTTGCCATTTTTGAAGATGGGAGTAACATTGTCCTTCTTCCATTCATTGGCCACTTCTTCCATTCTCCATAATTTTTCAAAAACGATGGAGAGTGGCTTAGGAACATGATCTGCCAGCTACCTCAGCACTGATGAGTGCATCCGCCCAGGGCCCATGGGTTTATGATATTAAGTCTGTTTACCTGATCTCTAGCCCACCTCAACCATGGGGAAGTCTTCCTTTATTCAGCCTTCTGTTACGTCTGAGGTCTGGGACCCCAAGGGTCAACCTCAGCAGTAAAGACGGAGGCAATAAAGGCATTCAGTAATTCTCCTTTCTCTGAGTCTTCCATTATCAGGACACCCATCTGATTCAGCAGCAGCTCCACATATTCCTTAATCTTCCTTTTGCTACTGATGTACTTGTAGATTCCCTTCTTGTTGTCCATGATATCCCTTGCCACACTCAATTCCAAGTAAGCCTTTGGCCTTCCTCATCACAGAAGATGACAGAAGTCCAAACAAATGACCCACTCTTTTTATAGAGACAGAAAAGAGTAAAGGATTTTTTTTTTTTTTCAGTCATGATCTTCAGTCATCTCTCTGGCTATTTGGTCTATTTGTCAAGATCTGTCTCTGATTTCTTTAAGATCTTCTTTTTCTGTTGCCAAATGTTGCTCTTTGGAAGATGTACAAATAACAGAACGATTTCTGTCTTTTAAGAAGAAGTTGAAATGAGCAAAGGAAGAGCAAAAGATTTAAAACCTACTTTAGTGGGGATTGTGATACTCCCAAAGTCCACTTTAAGGCTAAAAAAAAAGGGGAAAAAAATTCATCATAGTTTTACCTCCATTTTCCTTTATCTTAGCAATCTTTGTGTCAATTATACAAAGCATGACAGTACATTCCTAGACCAAGAAAGCTGAAGACATTTTCTTTTCAAATCAGGAGGAAAATTTTAAAATTTTACATGAGCAGCCTTAATTCAGGGTTTTTCTTCACTGAAGTTTCCCTAAAGAATTTTCCTCTTGCAGTTCTAGTTTGCATAAACATGCAATTTTGCTATTTCTATGACTTCCGTTGTCATCAATAAAATATTGAATAACATGGATGAAATGCAGACTTTTGCAATTCACCTCTCAAACAACAAGAAGACTGAAAGAATCTTTGAAAGATTCTGAATATATGCAAATTCAAAATTTATTTTTCTCTTATCATGGGTGTTCCCATGAGTTAAAAGCAATTCAACTGAATAAACTATAGTTATTGTCTGTGGGTTTGGGTTTTTTAATCCAGTACCCATTGTTTCACTATATTTAAAAACTATACTCAGCTTATACAGATAATCAAATTTCCCATTCCTATGAGTGTTTCTTTGAGATGGTGATTTTTTCATGGAATAATGACTTTTATTTCCAAGTAAGCCTTAACAGTGCAAAAATAAATAAAACCTAATTAAAAATAGTAATTATAATTTTAAAAACCTACCCAGAAATTATAATATTAGAACCTCACAATATAGGTTTAAGTTTTTAAAAATCAATGAATATTTATATGTGGACTGATGAGTTTGGATTCCATCTGAACTCTGTCCATCCTTATTTCCTTCAGTCTTGGAGAAAATTCACCTTCATTATTCATATACCTAAACAACCATGTTAACAAGTACTTCTAATTGCCATATGGAATCAGAGCTCTGTGAGAGATATTTATATGAAACAGAAACTCTAGGAAAGGATATTCTCCTCTTTATTAATCTGATGCCAACATTTTGCTAATTAAACCACCACATGTCTCATGTCACTTCCTACGTAGGTCACTGGAAGAGGAGATACATTTGGGCAACCTTAAGGATGAATCCCAGGGGAGCATCCCACAAAAGCATGGTATTTAAGCTTGCAAGTTTATTAAACAAATCACAGAATATATTGCAGTCTAAATCACAGACGTGGCATGACACAATTAGAAGATTTATTGATTCTTTGGGCTAGAGATCTCACAGCTTGCACTGGGGGCTCTACACCCACCAGAACCAACAGATTTGCTTCATCACAAGTAATATTTCTAAACTAGCGCAAGGAAGTTTATAAAGTTGAAACTGCCTGACTTCAACTTTGCTTGTTTTCAACTTTGCTTCTATTTTAGCCCAACTATAAACTGAACACATTTTGTATTAGTCCCATGTCTCACCATCCTGAATTATTGGCACCCAGCCTCCAATAGCAGAATCACGGTATGAAGCAAAGGAAAAAAAATTAATAAGCAATATTTTCTACAGTCTAGCTACCATCTGCCTGTATTAAAAGTTCTTGCCTCTTTATGTAGTCCTTTACTTATTGAGTAATGGTGATCAGAATAGTGGTCAGAACATCTACTCAAATAGAAGGTGTTACAAAAAATCGGCTATGTCATCTACATTATATTTTCAATGAAAGACAGGTAATTATGACTGAATTATATGTTTCCCAGAACTCAGTTCAGGTGTGAAATGGCTCTTTCCAATCACACCTTGGAGTTCACTACTTTACAGCAAAGTACAGGGACATTTCTTTTGAAAGTGTCCTTTTTCTTCTCCTTTGTGGCATGTAGAAGTGCCAATATTTCTATCAACAGAAACTCTGAAACATTCTATGAAGTTCAATGAAAGGCCACAAGGATGATTAAAGGACAGGAACACCTCACATATAGAGAATGTTGAAAGAACTGGAACCATTAAGCCTTGTAAAGAGAAGGCTCATGGGCCATCTTACAAATATATGTAAATACTTGAAGAGGACATGCACACAGGACAAATCTACACTTTTCAGTTTCAGCACAACAGGCTCCATAAGGAAGCACTATTTTACTGTGAGGGTGACTGAATTCTGCAACAAGATTTACAGAGAGGTTGTGGAGTCTCCTTCCTAGAAGAGTTTAAAACAGTTTGAAAATCCCCATCTAGACATGTTCCAGGGTAATTGGCTCTATGTGACCCACCTTGAGCAGGGCGTTGGATTATGATGATGTCCAGAGGTGCCTGCCAATTTCAACATTTCTGTGATTCTGTGATTGCATGCGAAAATCTCTCTGTAGTGGAACAAATTATATTCCTTAGGTTTTTTGGATCAATAAACCCCTGTCAGTTCTTCACAAGCAAACAAGTAACATTGTCATCAATTTTTTAGCTGAACCATTAATGTAAAAGCTCTCACTAAATCTGCATATTTACAAATGGGTGTAGGCTTACCCACCATGGTCTCATCAATACCAGTGGTCCATGAATCACTCGTTGGCTCTGAGATTAGTCTCTGTCATGGCAATAATTTAACTGAAAGGAATCAATTTTGTCCACCTTTCTTCTCTGATGTAAAGAATGAAAGTCATCATGGAATGAAAGAATCATCAAAGAATCATAGAATCATAGAATCATAGAATCATAGAATCATAGAATCATAGAATGGCTTGGGTTGGAAGGGACCTTAAAGATCACCCAGGTCCATCCCCACTGCCATAGACAGGACATCTTCCACTTGCCCAGATTACTCCAAGACCCATTCAATATGGCCTTTTCATAATCATTTAGGTACTCAATATTGATAAGCTAGGCGAACCAAGGTCACTTAAATGATAAAAAATTATAGCTTTAAGCTGGTGCCTGTCAAATATCCTTGTGATGGCCACTGATATAATTCATGACTTGAGTGCTTGTGTTGAGGTTTTATTTTCTTTCTGTAGAATAGTGCATTTTCAAAAAAGGTCAATGGCAAAGACAAATCAGAGGTGCCAAGGACAAGAAGAAAAGAGCTGAGTCAAAAAACATCCTTACTTTTACATTCTACTGGTGTTTAAAATTGAGGCACCCTAGAATCTGTGGTAGCTCTTGGCAATGTGGAATGCCTGACTGCCTCATTCATTCACATCAGCTTTTGACCTCAGTATTCACAGGATACTAATAAAAGGTATAGTATCTTAATTTTAGGCATAAGAGACCCCTTCCATAAGGCATGCTGCTCTGAATGGAACAAGTACTGGTGAGTGTGCTCAAATTTAAGCATGCAAGTAATTCCATTACTTTCATTGGCTTTCAAAATTAAGAACAGGCTTGAGTGCTTTACTAAAATAAATTTCAACACAGAATTTCTGATGGCTGCCTGAAGTCATATAATGGAAATTCTTAGAGGGGGGAGAAAAATAGAAGGTTTATCTCTTTTATCATACATTAACTTGATATTTACTTTGCTTAAACTGTTTCCTGAAATATTTAAGCCAGTGCTCTCCAGTGTTGTTTTGTTTTCTTTCTAGTTTTTTCTTTTTTAGAAATATAAAATATCTGCAGTGGATCATATTTTGTCATTACATCAGAAAAAAAATCTGCATATGTGTTTAGAAGGAGAGCCTTAACAGATTTTTTTTTTTTTTTTTTTTTTTATTTTGGGGTTTTTTTTTTTATTTAC